>JANKOE010000204.1:55294236-55308071 GCA_026284465.1 Erythroxylum citrifolium
CGCACTCAAAAGAAATTCAGAGAACAAAAGTGGAAGAAATGATAAAGGAAGCAGATTAAACCTAAAAGATTAGGGTTCTAGAAAAGATCAAGAAAAAGAAATTACCCCCATTGAACAGTGAGAGACTCGTAATCCCAGTACTCCCTGGGACGAAGAACGTTGACGTCTACACGCATAGACTCTAGATTTCGACATGGATCAGAGGAAAGAACCTGAACAGGATATGAAGCAGTAGTTGATATTATCGCAGATATCGTATTCTTCGTCGAAGTGGGTACGGGGAGGGTAGTGTGATATTGTTGGGTATTGGATTGGGAGGATGGGGGTGGGAGTGGGGTGGTGCGCAGGTTAGGCTGGTGCGCTACAAGCGCACTCTATGATGAAAAAGGATTCATGTCATGCGCCACGATCCCATTAACCACCAACCACGATAAATTTAATTAGGATTCACTAAAAAAATTCCCAAATTTTATAATTATAATTCAAAATTTAAAAAAGTGTAATTAAATAATTGACTATTTAATTTTTAATTTTAACTCGATATTAATATTTTCGTTAATGTTATTAACATAACTTACGCATAAGATAAAAATTATAAATATTTATGCACATCATATTTAATTAGATTTAACTAAATTATATTGTTTTGAGATTAAAATTCTTAAATCAAACTTTATCAAGTAAGACTAGGAATGACAATGGGTAGGATTCGATTCAGGTTTTTCTCTACCCATATCTATATTCTTTTTTATGATTAACGACGCAATTTCTAATAATCTAAATGAAATCTCAATGTGCCGGTCTCGACTTTTTTTTCTTTCTGTACAAGAACGAACTGATTTAAGATTTTCAAATGAAAGAAAAGTTAATGTATTATAGAGTTATACAGTAAGCAGGAATCATCGTACAGGCTTTGGTTGTGTCTGCTCAAAATCGAAAACCTCAAACATGAGCCGTCTCACATCAGGCTTACCATACACGGCATAAGAAAGACCGTGGATGGCTTGTTGAACAGATGTTGAGGCAGGGTTTCTTAACCTTCGATTGTGCTCAAATGCATCTTGAACCTGTTCAGAGTAGATTATGAATCCATGGAGATGCTTCTCTCTCAAGTACCTTCCGCAGAATTTGTTCATAAGAAGTCGACGGTGTCTCTCTTGTAGCCACTTTCCGGGTGCATCCAGATGCTTCATCAGTAGCCTCTCTGCCATTACCAGATCCTAAAAACAAATGACAACATATATCATTTAATTTGTCAGAGATATGCCTCACTTAAGAAAACCATCAGTTTAAGGAAAACGTGGTTTCCAACATTCTTCCCTCTCCATTTACAGAAGAGTTCACGACCACCTTACCTGTATCTTTTGGCCAACATATTCCAGTCGCTCGTAGCAAAATCGAGGATGTTCAAATTTGTGTTTTGATGGATGCAGGAAACAAAGCTGTCATAGTGCGAGAGATAAATAATACATCAGAGCAGAGGTGGACGGATAAATTCTTCATATGACAAAGTTAATCTACTACATGAATCGTGCAGTTGAGGTAAATGACTAGTCTGAATAGTCATTAGAAAAAAAACCTAACTTGAATTAACGGTACTCAAAACTAACTCCAATTCATTCCACTTCATCAATGAAACAGAAACTAGGTGCCTGAAATACATTGTTACATGCGATACAGTTTATATGTGTCAGGTGTTTAGTTGCAGAAAAATATTTATTTGGAAATAATAACGACAAAATTAGAAAAATAAAAGAAATAAAGAGACAGCTATTTATGGGGATTGGCGCCATGCCTCCGCAAATAAAATTTGCTGATTAATTTGAAGAATAAAAAATGTGAAGAGTAACTCTCAAAACCCCAAAACCCAATTACAGTCTAATATTCTCTCTCTTTCTTCCTTGTTTTTCCACTGTGAAACCATGCAAATAAATGGGTTTATACAGGTATGGTTTGCATTCAAACTTCGGTGAGAATAATGACACGCTTCATCGCCCAATTCCATTCAGTTGATTAGATAAACAAATGAGCCAAGTAATGTTGATTTCTTCCACTAAAAAATGCTTAGATATGGATATGTCACGCAAGTCTAAGAAAAAAGAAGCGGATGACAAAAAATGTCTTTATCATGGGTTTTGAAAAAATCCAAGGCACACATTAACAAAACTCCATCTTGGCCTAAATTTTCTTCTCGCTGCAGAAAATTAATGAACTTTACTTCACCTTCTCCAAATAAGCCTTAAGAAATATAGTGAACAAAATAGTTTCACATCAATATGCTTCGTTTGAATAACACTTTGGCCATCACAACAGACAAAAATCACCTTAAGGTCCAAACTGAGCTATCCAAATAAACCTCTTAACCAAATGACTTCGTTTATCGCCTCAGTAACTACCATGTATTCTGCTTCTGTAGTATACAGAGCTACAGTATACTGCAAGGTAGCTTTCCAGCTAATAGCAGTATCTCTAACAGTTAATACATAGCATGTGATGGATCTTCTTTTATCAAGATCACCTGCATAGTCTGAATCATCATAACCAATATTCCTTCCAAATTCCAAACAAGAATTAGTGGTAGCTCGCAAATATCTTAAAATCCATTTCACTGCTTGCTAGTGCTCTTTACCAGGATTAGCCATATATCGACTAAAAACACTGACTGCATGTGCAATATCAAGGCGAGTACACACCATAGCATACATGAGACTACCAACAACATTAGCATATGAAACATGTGACATATACTTAATTTCATCATCTTACTATAGTAACATAGCAGCAGAAAGTCTAAAATGAGCAACAAGCGGAATACTTACAGGTTTAGCGTTTTTCATGCCAAAACGCTCCAAAAGCTTTTTAACAAAACCTTTTTAAGAAAGGTAAAACTTTCCAACAACTCTATCTCTTCAAATCTCTATACCCAGAATTTTCTTCACTACTCCTATATCTTTCATCTCAAATTCACTACTCAATTCTGACTTCAATTTCTTGATTTCAAACATATTCTTGGCTACGATAAGCATATCATTAACATAAAGTAGCAAGTACACCAATGAGCCATCTTTAACTTTTATAAAATACACACAACTATCATACTAGCTCGTGGAATAGCGGTGACTAACCATGAAGGAATCAAAGCAACCAAAGCAAGCAAGGCACAAATAGAGCTATGTTTAACACGTGAAAACACATCATTAAAGTCAACTCCATGCTCTTGATTATAGCCCTTGGCAACCAACTGTGCCTTGTACTTTGCATCTTCAACACCTAGAATGCCATCTTTCTTCTTGAAGACCCATTTGCAACCAACTATATTCTTGTCTTTTTGTGGCTTAACCAAATCCCAAGTTTCATTCTTATGGAGAGACTCCACGTCTTCTTGCATAGCGATTAGCCACTTAGTTGAATCATCACAAAACATAGCTTCTGAATACGAGGAAGGTTCACCAATATCATCAATTTCTTGTTCCACTGCCAAAGCATATGCAACATAATATGTATCAACCAATCTTTGAGGTATTTTTCTCTCCCTTCTTGGCCTATGTGCAGCGATAGAATGCTCCTCTTGTGAGATCTCAATAGGAGCAGGCAATTGAACTTGGTCTTGCATGAAATTTTCACACTAGTCTCAAAAACAACATCCCTACTGATTATAGCTTTGGATGTCTTAGGATTAGAAAACCAAGCTTTATATCCCTTTACACCATGAGGGTAGCCTATGAAAATGCCATTTTTAGATCTGAGCTCCAATTTACCATCATTAACATGAACATAAACTAGGCAACCAAATACCCTCAAATCAGAGTAGTCAGCAAGTTTTTTAGACCACAATTCTTCAGGAGTCTTACAATCAATAGCTGTAGATGGAGAACGATTCACCAAGTAGCAAGCTATAGAAGCTGCCCCTGCCTAGAAATCTTTTGATAGGCCTGAATTAGATAGCATGTAGTAAAGTTTTTCTAACAGAGTTCTATCATGCTACACCATTCTGTTGTGGGGTCCTTCTAACTGTGAGATGTCTGTGAATATCTTCATCTTTACAGAATTTATTAAATTCACTGTCGCAGAACTCCAGCTCATTATCAGTGCGAAGACGTTTTATTTTCTTGTTTGTTTGCTTTTCCACCAAAACCTTCCACTGCTTAAAAGGTAGAAAACATATTGTTCTTGTGTTTCAAAAAATACACCCATACCTTTTTGGAGCAGTCATCAACGAAGGTAAACATATATCGAGCATCACCTTTAAAAGAAACACGAGCAAGCCCCCAGAGATCTGAATGAATATAATCTAGAGTATCTTCAGTCTTATTGACTGCAGTACTGAAACTGACCCGAAAATGCAGTGCTCATAGAAATCTAACTTTGTTGTACTCTAAACACTTAAAAGACCCCTCTTGCTTAAAATATCTAGACCTTTTTGACTCATGTGTTTGATCTTCATATGCCACAATTTAGTGACATCAAAATCTGACATAGTAGATGAAGTGATGGCAGTTGAATTTGTAACAACAGATCCTTACAACACGCATAATCTACCAGTTTGTCTCAAACCCTTCATCACAACAAAAGCACCTTTAAGAACTTTCAAAACCCTATTTCCACCAGTAAATTCACAACTAGAATCTTCCAATGTACTTAAAGAAATAAGATTTTTCTTTAAGTCAAGAAAATTTCGAACTTCACTAAATGTTCTCACCACACCATCATGCATTCTGATTTTGACTCTGTCAATTCTAGCAATCTCACAAGGGTGTTGAAATATAAAATAGGAGTTTGTCCCACATTGGAGAAAGAGAGGAAAGAAGACTAACATATAAGTCTAGTGGGCTACTTCACCTATCACTAATTGGTTTTAGGATGAAATATCATTTAGACTTGTATGTGGTCTAACTTTCCTTCTTGTGTGGGCCCTTAGGCCCATTGTAAATTCTAATATAGTATCAGGGAAGGTTGCTCTTATGTTAGTCGTTAACACCTCGAAATGATAGATTATGTCACGTGTTAGGCTTTAAATTAACCAACACGTGAGAGGGGTGTGTTGAAATATAAAGTGGGAGTTTGTCTCACATTGGAGAAAGAGAGGAAAGAAGACTAACATATAAGCCTAGTGGATTACTTCACCTATCACCAATTGGGTTTAGGATAGAATCTCACTTAGACTTGTATGTGGTCTAACTTTCCTTCTTGTGTAGGCTCGTAGGCCTGTTGCAAATTCTAACAGGTAGTCATTAGCCATCAAAACAACTTTACCTTGAATAGGTTTGTAGGTAGAGAACAAATCCTTATTGTGGCATATATGAAAAATGCAAGCAGAATCCAAAATCCTCCTTTGTGTAGATTTGGCACCATCTCAGCTTACTGAGAGAACATCACAAGCTCCTTCTTTAACAACACTAGCTTCGACAGGCTTTTCTTCATTTTTCTGATCTTTATTCTGCTGCTTGTTCTTTAATTCTTCAATTTATAGCAGTCTGACTTAATGTACCCCTTTTTCTTGCAACAATTACAAACAAGATTCCTATATCTAGATTTGGATCTAGACCTTGGTTTTTGGTCGCTCAAAGAACCGTTATCTGTTGACCTTTCTATAACGAGTGGACTTTTGCCGGACCATCATTTCTACTTGTTCCAAGCTCCTTATCAATGAGTTCCTTCGAAGACAAAGTTGCCTTAACATCTTTTAACTTTATAGTTTGCTGACTATAAATCAAAGTATCTCTAAAGTGCTTGTAGGACAGAGGAAGTAAGCGAAGCAACATAAGAGCTTGATTTTCATCTTTATAAGGAATCTCCATATTTTCTAAATCCATTAGAATAGCGGAGAATTCGTCAATGTTAGATTTGATAGGTTTACTTTCGGCCATACTGAGTGTATACAGTCGGTGCTTAGCTACTAGTTTGGTGGTCAAATTCTATAAGTTGTGCAGGAGAAGATTGCCAAAGACCTATGGAACAAGCTTGAGTTTTTGTAAGGCTTCGTTTGACAAGTATAACTAAATGGTAGCAAGGGCTTTATCATCCATCTCCTGCTTCTTTGCCTCATCCATAATAGTGGGTAATTTATCTTTACCCAATAGTGCCTGATGCAGATCGTTTTGAATCAAGATCGCGTGCATCTTGACTTGCCACATGGTGAAACTCATAGTACAACCGAATTTCTCAATATCAAATTATGTCGTTGCCATGGCAAATCCCAAATAAATATGGCAGCAGCTTTGATACCACTTGTTAGGTGTTTAGTTGCAGAAAAATATTTATTAGGGAATAATAACAAAAAAATAGAAAAATAAAGAGACATATAGCTATTTACGTGGTTTGGTGGAGTGCCTACGTCCACGGGCGAGGGGAGAAAACAATCACTAATTAATTTGAAGAATACAAAATTTGGAGAGTAACACTCAAAACCCAATTACACTCTATTTTACTCTCTCACCTTCTTCCTTGTCCTCTGTGAAATCATACAAATAAATGGGTTTATATAGGTATGGTTTGGCTTCAAAATTTGGTGAGAATAATGTCACGTTTCATTGTCCAATTCCATTCAATTAACTTGATAGACAAGTGAGCCAAGTAATGATGATTTCTTGCGCTAAAAAAATGGTTGGATGTAGACATGCCACGCAAGTCTAAGAAGAAAGAATGGTATCAAATTTGTTAATGTTTGCCTTGAATTTTTTCAAAACCCATGATAAAGACATCACGTTTGCCATTCTTTCTTCTTAGACTTGTGTGGCATGTCCATATCTAAGCATTTTTTAGTGGAAGAAATCACCATTACTTGGCTCACTTGTCTATCAAGTGAATTGAATGGAATTGGGCAATGAAACGTGGCATTATTCTCACCAAAGTTTGAAGCCAAACCATACCTATATAAACCCATTTATTTGCATAGTTTCCCAGAGGAGAAACAAGGAAGAAAGTGTGAGTAAAATAGTGTAATTGGGTTTTGGGGTTTTGAGTGTTACTCTCCACATTTTGTATTCTTCAATTAATTAGTGAATTTTATTCTTCCCTCGCTCGTGGATGTAGGCATTATGCCAAACCACCTAAATAGTTGTGTGTCTCTTTATTTTTTTTTATTCCTCTATTTTGTCGTTATTATTCCCAAAAAAATATTCTTCTACAACTAAACACCTAACAATATGGTCAACTAACTATCTCGGACTTTCTCTTCTTACCTGATGGATTCAATTACGCGCAATACAATTTATATGGATCATTCTACCAGGTCGTTGTAGGAGTTGCTCACTATATGCTCAACCATTTCTATTCTTTGCTACCACACAATACTCCAGTCTACCAAAACTGCTGCTCTATAGGACAGCAGAATCGTACTTTGGACTTAGATGAATTTTAGCCATAAGCAGAACTGATAATATATCCACAAAGGACATAACATGAATGGAATTATGGATATATGCAAGTATGCATCCCAGCATACAAAAGTTGAATATACAAACACATATAATGCCATATCAAGGACACAGAAAGGAGGTACCTGTAACCCAAGTCCAAGTTCGATGTTCCTGGCTTCAGTGATATCTGGAATTCTATCTGTCATTGCTAAAGGGTACCCTAACCTTTGCATAACCTGAGGTTTGCTGTCAAAATCCCATAAATTTCCTCGGAATCGGTGCATGCCTGGAGGCACACAAGCCCTAAAGAGCCTTGGATGCGCAAAGAGGGCATCTTCTGGAGGCTGAAAATGCAAAGAATATTACAGAAATCATATACAGACTCATTTTATCTAATCTGCCGGTAAGATAATATATATACAGTTAAAAGTGGGAACAAGGAATCAACAACTATCTCACTAAGAACTTATACAAACATGTCCATAAAAACACTTTATTTCTGTTATTTATTTTAAATGTATAAGTGACAATAATCCTATAAAAAGAGTGAACAAAGAAATAAAGCTTGCCTTATAAGCAGCAACGTCTTGCCAACTAAGCCGATTGCCTTCAAACTCTACAGAAACATAATCTACATCTTCAAGTTGTCTCCTCAATTTGGGTTGGCAATCCTCAGCTTCTGGGTCCATCCCAAACACTTCAAAAAGGACACGATATACCTCAGGCATGCCAAAACATAGATATATTGCCCCAAATAAAGCCCAGAAGACTGACCTGTCATAAAAGAAAAACTTAATGCACAGCGTAATACATACTGCAATGACGACTTACAAGTGAAAACAACAATCAAGTGTACCAGGAAGCTAATAAATTGTAAGCCATTATGAACAGGTGAAATCCATTAACCACATCAGGCATTCAGAATCCACTGGAGGAGATCATCAAATTTAAAGGAGTGATTTGGTTTGAATCAGGAAGCTGATACATAGTATTATCAACACATATGGGTCCCAATCCAAGCCACTCTATTCAAATATTAATAGATGTCCCAGAAATGGGATCAATACCTTCTGTTCTGGTGTGAATTATGTCTTTGTCTAGGCACATAAGAAAAAGTTAAATTGACACGTATTGGCTCTGCGCAACATCCTACCGATTTAATTTAAGGATCTTAATCAACGCAACTATCATTTATTCAACATACATCATCCCAACAAGTCCCTGGTCTCCAAATTTCTAGTCAAATCTACTTCTGATGTCAACCTTATCAAATAGATAAACTTCATAGCAAATGATGTTCTTCCCATTTAAACATCATCATGATATTATCACTTGCATGTGGATGAAACATAATTGACAAAATAACAGTTTCAGCGATCTGTGTTACCAATGCATCATTATATGGAATAGGTTAGTATCCCCTAGTTATACCATATACTATCCATGTTATTGATGCTTGGTGCAATGTTAAATATTCGTTTTGGTTGCACTCAAATCCCAATAGGCTGTCAATTCATCGCTAAAGACAGTGGTTCAAACTCGTAT
This sequence comes from Erythroxylum citrifolium, assembly GCA_026284465.1. Classification (NCBI taxonomy): domain Eukaryota; kingdom Viridiplantae; phylum Streptophyta; class Magnoliopsida; order Malpighiales; family Erythroxylaceae; genus Erythroxylum; species Erythroxylum citrifolium. The sequence goes on from JANKOE010000204.1 coordinate 55,303,140, forward strand.
TTTAACCCCAGACCACAATAAACTGCGACATAGGGCTCCCAGCATGAGTATGTTCCTCTTTTGCTCCCCAATCGTCGAAATATAATCCTTGAGTAAAAATAAAAGTATCATTGTGTCCTCGTGCTTCCTGCGGCTGAAAAATCTCAATTAAGATCTTTCATCGAGATGCACAGCCATATGCATATGTATTAATCATTCACACTAAACCAAGAATAACACTTCCCAGGTCGATATCATCATCCTTTCTCTCTTCATTTGTCTAAATTAATGGACCACCAAAGTAGGAAAGATATTAAGACTACCACATTAAGAGAAACAATCTTGATCCATAAACCACAATTAAGAGGAGAAATTACCCATGTTACCAAACTTCAGAACGAAACTAGAAATAAAAGTTAGACAAAACATAATTGAGAAGCAGAACCACACTCACTTCACTATCGGTTCACGATCCTTCCTCACCAACTTGTCCATATCATCATAAGGGAATATCAGATTCTGCAAACTGGCAGCTTTAATCCATTTGGGCAAATTCCTCTTACCAATCAACCCAAACACTCTTTCTCTCACAGGTCCCGGAGACTCCCTCGGATACCTCTGCAAGAAAAACTCGCACAGCGCCAATTCCAACACATACTGACCCAAGAACCAAAGCCTAGAATGCGCAGACCTCACGTGCCTCGCATTAGTCCTCTCACAGCTCGGATGCTGAAACGCCATATACAACAACGTATCGAACTGTTTCGCAGGATTATCATCCCCCAATCTCTCCGACGGTTCTAGAGGGTACCCTAATGCTTGTTTGGCCTCGAGCAAGTACTCGTCGATCCAAGTCTTGTCAGCATTGTTGAGGCGGGAAGAGGGCAAGCAAGAGCTCAATAGAGGAAACTGTTTGAGCGACAGTTGTGGGCTGTTAAGAAACCTGTCAGTGAGCCTCTTGTCGTCGAGCGGAGGGCGTAGTATGAACCTTTTGGGTGGCAATCTTCTCTTGGGAGAGGTTATCTTTTTGCGCTCTTGAAGCTCTTTGAGCAGTCTCTGTGGGCTGTTCTGGGGTAGCTCCTGTGGATCAATGGCGACAGAGAGAACCCGGAAATGACTGGGGACTAAATGGCTTTTGAGATGCAACTGGAGAGGAAACGGAGAGAAAGAGGATGCAAACGATAAGTCGGAGGGTCTCGGGAGCTGTGCGAAAGAAGAAGAGAGCTCCATAAGTGGGAGGTCTCAGAGAATTGAAGATATTTGATGGAAGTCCTGTGTACAAATTGATTACATGAATAAACGTGGAAGGCAGTGGAGAGGGGTTTAGAGGTTGGGGTTTTTGCTTTGGGGAGGAGCTAACGGTTGATTTGGATGGATAAGGTCTGATGTTTATATACAATCGATCTTGTTTGCTGAGCTGAAGCTTCGTACGGTGGGATATAATAAAATCTCTTCAAAAATATATATAAATTTACTAATAAATAAGTCTTTAATATTTTATTATTTATAAATTAATCTTAAACTTATTTTTTATTTTTTATTTAAACAGATAAGAATAAATCCTTAAAAGATCTTGTGTTGTGTAAATCAATTTTCCTTATTATAATATGAGTCTATTACTAAATTTTGTCAAAATAAAATTTATGATGTCAAGGTATAATTTTTATTTAAGATGGAGTGAATTTTTTAAATTTAAACTATTTTTTTGGAAACAAATTTAAACTTTTTTAAGTTTACATTAAAAAAAATTAAGATAAGTACGCCCATTCACCAATACACACATCAAACAATTTACTATAACAACAACAATTTTTTTAAAATAAAAAGATAAGCGTTTAATAGTCCTTATTTTGCAAAAACCATCTTAACAACCTCATTAACACGATCAGAAACGATTCCACAAAATCTGGAATGGTTAAGTTATTATCTTTTCTGTATGGTCGAAGGATCCTTCTGTTCTCCTGATTCGATAATCGATCTCAAGGCACAACAAAAGATTATCCTAACAATAAAATATTTGGAGATTTTGTCAAGGATAGTGAAGAAGACGTTTTAATAGATTCAAAGCAGATTCAATCAATTAATCCACGTTTCAATTAAAGCAAGGGCTAGTTGGAGGGAATTCTTATTTAAGGGACAACTACTACGTTCAAAAATATATCAGATTTCATAAACACATCAATAGCATTAACATTTACTCTCGAAAAGTTACACTTTATGCACTTTGTGCTTTTGAAAGTGAAAGTATTCTATCAAGAAAGAGATCAATATTCATTGAAACTCATATTGAGCAAATCTTTTTTTCATTTGTTGAGAGCTTGAAGAGGCTTGTTAAATACTACTAGTATGGAAGGTTGAAGAACCTTGAAAAAGATGTACTTGTGAGCTTGGAGAGGCTCGCCAAATTACTACTTGGAGATTATTAGTAAAATACTCAAGTTGGATACTTGGAGACTGGACATAGGTTTCGTTGTAAGTCGAACCAGTATAAATTGGTTGTGTCTTTCTCTCTCTTTCCTTAATCTTTAAATTTCTATGTTATAGTTATTGTTGTTTTCAATTTGCAAGAAGTTCCTTTCATTTTAAATTTTCACATACTCCTTTCATTTAAAAGTTTAACAGGCTCTTATTGTTTATAAGAATTGGTAGTTACTTGAAATTTTTTTTAAGTCACACACAATTCACCCCCCTCTTGCGTGTGTTTGCTTTATCATTTGGTATCAAAGTGAGGTTTCACATTTATTGTGTTTTGCAACACGTAATAGATTATGACAAACAACTGAAGAAGTCTTGAAAGACAATTTGTCATAAAGCCTACTTATTTTAATGGAAACAACTATTCCTATTGGAAGAAAAGAATGACAATTTATCTTTAATATATGGATATTGAAGTTTGGCAAGCTATCAAAATGAGAGTTACATCTCCTGCTACTGACGATGTCGAATTAGCTGATAGAAGAAATACACAATTGAATGCTAAAGCAAGACATTATTTGATTTGTGCACTCTCTCTATAAGAATATGAAAAGATATCCTCCTATTCTACATCAAAGGAAATGTGGAACAAACTTCGGGTTATCTTTGAAGGAACAAATGAGGTAAAGAAACATAGGATAAGTGTTTTAGTACATTAATATGAAATTATTAGCATGAAATAAGGAGAAACTATAAACGAATTCTTTGGAAGATTCAGCAACATCATCACAACCTTGAAGAATTTGAGAAAGATATATCCCAATGATGAGCTCGTAACAAAGATCCTAAGGTCACTGCCAAAGGAACATAGACCTAAAGTGACAGTTTTAGAAACCGCAAAGGATCTAGACACTATTTCACTTGATTGGCAAAGAGGAAACTTGATGATCCATGAGACAGAGCTTAGATGAGATGAAGGATCCTCCTATAGAAGAGGAATGACTCTGAAAGCTGCTGAAAAATCAGCTCCAAACAACAGTGATGAAAGTAACTCTGAGTTGTAAATAAATGGAGATGATGAATTCAATTTTATGGTCAGAAAATATTTACGCTTTTACAAAACAAAGCTGATAAAGAAAAGAGAAGGAAATAAGAAAATTGGAAATAGTAGGTTCCTATCAAAAGACAGCGACAGAAGTAGCAATACATATAATACTCAAATTATATGTTATCACTGCAAGAAACCTAGACACACCAGACCATAATGTTGAAGGATCGCAATACGTAGCGGAAATAAAACTTGCAATCATATACTATCTATTGTGTTTAACAACATACTAAAAATAAGAATAGGTAAACGATAAATACCTGGAATTTGTGAATTATCCAATACTGAACTTCGAAACTACGAAGTCTTTATGTGCTCCACACCGAGAAATATGTCCCGCTTTCAACACTTAATATGGCTATGGATAAATTTGAAGAACTCCTTCAGTAATAGAACAAAACAATTTTGTCTCTATTTCTCTTGTTTACTTTTTCGTACAAAGAACAAAACAAAGAATATTTCTATATCTTTGTTTTCCTTCTAACATACAAAAATAAAGAATATCTCTATATTCAAACTCTTCTTTTTGTTTACTCTCACCACACAAAAACGAAAGTCTCACTTTTCTCTCTACTGTTATTCACACAGTGCATCATCGGAAATGAAGATAAAGAACCATATATCTTCACGCAGTACTCTTTTTCAATTAGTAACGTTTTTTCATGCACACAAAAAGAAACTGAAAAAAACTTATTATCTTTCACTTGCAGTTTTTTCTCTGTAAGTCATCTTAATAATGTTTCTTTTTCAAAAACTTAAACAACCACCGACTCATCCTTTTTAGTTTGGTCATACCTTTTGGTTAATTATTAAAACCAAAACAATAATCACCATCTAATGGCTTTTGTTTTTATTATTATTTATAAAATGTAATAAAATAAAACTATTTTATTTTATCTATTTATTTTGTACAAGAGAATTTCCAATATTAATTATATTTTCTGTTTTTCTGTGCTAGCACAGAAAATATAATTATATGCCATATAGATTATTTAATAAATTATCTCATATTAAATTAAATAATCATAAACGAAAATATCACACTTGTAAGTGTGTGACCACATAGGTTCATTACTAAGTCGGTAGTAATTAATCTAATTAATTACTAATCAAGGTTAGCGTCTAGTAACACTCCTCAACGACCAGATAGTCTGAAGTAATAACCTTACAAAGAGAGAACCTTAGTTTAAGGATAATGTATTATTACCTTTCATTATTATAACTCTGGATTATCCTAAGGTATGATTTAATTGTCAAACCTTATTAGATAACCAACTATGTTACATGTCAATCATTAATGATTGGTGAATGACTTAGAAAACTCCTTTCCTTACTCATTCACTCGCCCTGGTGAAGGTCTTGAAACAATCATTAAGATCAATGACAACATAGAGTTCAAACTCATTACCTAGAGTCGATGGATCCCATCT
>JANKOE010000204.1:55362765-55382775 GCA_026284465.1 Erythroxylum citrifolium
CTCTAAGGGAGATGCTCAGGTCATCCACAACATGCAGATCTACTGAGAGATCGTGCAGATCTATGCCAACAATTCCTGTTCAAACTCCTACTCCTATGCCTTGTATGGTAGTCAGGCCAGAAGAGGATAACTTTCCTCAACTTTCACGGAGTACTGATGAATCACAGAGGGTTATCTCTAACCCGTATATTAGAGCTATAGGAATTACTTCACATGATACACCAATTTCAAATCCATCAGGTGAAGTACTCAATTGGCATACACACAACGCAGTAGCACAAAACAAAGTTCTAAGAATGATTGATTCCAAGCTGGATGGAATTAGTCAACAAAACATTGCTACTCACAAGAAAGTTGATTCTGTTACGGAATAGATACAAAAGATGTATATGAAGTACAAAGCTCATATTTAGCAACTTGATACTGAACTCAAACAATACATCTCTACCAGTTATATGGGGCCAGATTTCGACTTGAAAGTACGAAAGATACAAGAGATACAAAGGATTGTACAACAAATGGAAGCAAATATGCATGCTTCATAATCTCGACAGGTATATGGCTCATCTTCTTCAGAATTCTCAACTTTTCAGCCATCATACCCATCTCCTTTGTATCGGCGGTATCCAGATGAAGCTGACTATTCAAAGGTATTCAAGTTCAATTACCCTTTGATTAGACAGTATGTTCATCCTCAGACAACTCATGAGAAATCTTGATGATCAAAACCAAAATCAACATCTGATCGTGTGCCTAAGTCTCAAGTTTCTGAGCAATATCCAAAGGTTCCAGAAGCTTCATCTTCTATACCTTTTGAGCCATCACTTGAGTGGAGAAAGTTAGTACAGATACGTACACCACAAGAATCTCCACTTTCAATTCAACCTTCCACTTCTACACTTGGGAAGGACAAAGCTAAACTGCCAAAGTACGTAGCTACTCTCACCAGACAATCTCTTGCAAATGATTCCAACTCCTCATCAGTTTCCTCTATGGAAAGTAACATATCTGAAATCTCTACAACATCTTCTGATGCCTCTGAGATGTCATCTGAATCAATCATATGAATCAGTCGATGGTGGGACTACGACTGATGAATTAGCTAACTTTGCTGATCTATCAGAACTATCAAATGTTCTGATGACAATGCCTCAGTATACTGAAGAACATGAACCAGTAATCAGTGAAGTTGAATCCACAGGTACTAAACCCTTCAGACCTGAACCTGCACCTCAAGAAACACCAGCTACTGCAGCAGTATAGCAGATAACCAAGCCTACTTCAGGTCCTTGGTTTACTTTTGATGATCTACCTCCAAAGAAATGACGGGATATACTTCATGAGTTCAGTGCATGGATTGATCTACAAATGACCAGACCTAATCATCCACTTGAAGATATTTTGTCTGAATTTACATCCAGGTTTATTGGTACTTTGCGAGAATGGTGGCAAACTGTTAGTGAGTATCAACGACTTCAATATATACAAGTTACAACTGCTAAAGCACTACTTGGCATAATTCATAAAGAATTTATTGGTAACTTCCAGTTGATTGACAAGCAAATCCGTTAGGAATATTTCAAGAAGAAATGTTGTTCTCTTGACAAGCGTGATATCCAAAAGCTTTGTTGACAAGTTTTCTTAGTTAGTGATAAATGAGAAAACGAAGAGTCTTTCTTCGCAAAAATAGTTTCTCTTCTCTGAAACCTTTAAACCCTATTATTGTGTTTATCCCAGAGTGAAAAGATTGCAGAGATGAGTATACTCTACATTTTCCTTGCATAAGGATCTTGTGTATCAGAAAATCGATGACAGTAAGAGTGAAGAGTGTGTGAGTGAAGTAGGAGTCCTAAAAGGCGAGAGCAATAAGTCCTGTGTTAAGCCTAGGGAGGGCGTTGAGGGGTGTAAGTCTCCGATATCTGGACGGCCTATGTAGTGATGCACACTTCCAATCCAACTTTGGAGAGTCGATGTCTTCAACCAGTGAGTGGTGTAAGAAGTTGAGTTAGCCTAGTGAGGGTTAGCCAGTCAGGTCATATTCCCTGTGTCTACGTTCCGACGGACCGGAGCGCTGTGGAAGGTTGAACTAGTGGTGGAGATTCTGGTGGTGTACATATCTGTACTGGTTTTCTCCACTCAGGTGATGGTTCAAATGATGTAGAAGATGAAGCTTCTAGTTTTTTTTTGAAAACAAAAGGAGGGAACTTCATTAATAACCATTGTCAGCAGCTAAGGCTGAAGCAATACAAACAGGGAAAGATAAATCTCAGTAAACAAGACCTGACATAGAACTAGCATGTCTCGCAAGGGAGTGAGCTGCACAATTTGTAGATTTTTTACAAAAACTAAAATGAATATCATTAATGGAATGACAAAGAAATAAGCAATCATGAATAATCAAATCGACCGCAGACCGATTGCGAGTAAGTGAGAGAATGCTCTTAATAACCTATTGCGAATCAGATTCAATAAAAAAAACTATGAGTTGGTTCTAATTAATTGTTAGTCTCGTGAATTCTTGGATTTGATATTCATTATTAAAAAGAAAAAAACATAAGTACTTGGCATTGTGGAGGGATCATGCCATCTACTAACTGCAATCTGATAGGTTCTGTTTATATCTTAGTGCAAAAATGGCAAGCATAAATCGCTAGACTTGATATATGAGGATTCGAATGAGGCATACCCCTTTTATTAGTCCACAACTTTTACTTTTCCTCCCCACCTTTGTCTTCATCCTACTAAGCCTAGTCCTTTTTACATATACGCAACCGGAAATAAAGATGGGTACTTTTGTGGACATGAATAGTTTCCAGGTGGATAATATTGGAAGAGACAAGAGGCCTGACGTTGGAAGTTTACCAAGTGCTCATTGTTGTTTCTGAGGCTGAAAGTGGATTCTATACTGTAACTAAACATCAATGGTGTTAGAGAAACGAAAGCTTGAGCTCTTATTATTGCTCAGTATAATTTCCAACGAAGCATCGGGTAGTAGATAGATATGCTCATTCACCACACCCAGCTCCATCTGAATTTCTCTCTGCTTTGGCTTGTCATTGAGTCCCTGATTAAGAGATGATCATTTAGACATCCCTCTATTTCTGCAGTGGTAGAACTTGGTCACAAAGAACCTGTGCCCACAAGTACTAGTAACATGGCCGCCAAAAAGACGGAGCTTCTGTCCTCTGCCATGAAGAGAACTAGCGAATGGTTCGATACCTATCTTTTCTATTTTACCATTTTCTTCATAAAAAGTTGAAGGTTCTTGTTATTTATGCTATCTGTTTTTGTTACTTAAATAACAGATCTCCAACCGTGAACTTTTACAGGATTGTCTCCCAGGAAATACCCAGCGACGTCACAGTTCATGCCGGAGGAGCTTCTTTTAAATTGCATAAGGTGTAAGTCAATCCTGACTACTGTTTCCTGTTTTAATTAACCACAATGAACTTCAAGAACAAATAGCAATATATTTATTGTAGTAAATTGTGAGTTGTCTTTTAGTTTGTATTCTCAACTTCCATCAAGGAGCAATGCTACAGTTTTTGGAGAATCTTAGTCTCATAGTAGTTTGTGTTTGATGATTTGTTAATTCTGCTCCTGCTTGGTTTGAAGTTCCCACTGGTCTCAAAGTGTGGATACATAAGGAAAGTGGTATCAGAATCTAGTGATGCTGATCTCTCTGAGATCCAAATTCCAAATATCCCTGGTGGAGCGGAGGCATTTGAACTTGCAGCCAAGTTCTGCTATGGAATCAACTTCGAAATGAGTATAGAAAACGTTGCCATGCTTCGATGTGTGGCAGAGTTTCTAGAGATGACAGAGGACTACGCAGTTGGGAATTTAGTCGCAAGAAGTGAAGCATATTTGGATGAAGTTGCACTTAAGAGCCTTGCTGGTGCAGTTTCCATCTTGCATCTATCAGAAAACCTCCTTCCCCTGGCTGAGAAAGTAAAATTGATAAGCAGATGCATAGATGCAATTGCCTTTATAGCCTGCGAAGAAAGACAATTCTCTACAACAGGTAGGTCAGATAGTGGAATTGAGGGCGTAATTTCTTCGATGGTTTGCCAGCCAAAGACAATTGTTGATTGGTGGGCTGAAGACTTGACAGTTCTCAGGATTGATATCTTCCAAAGAGTTCTGACAGCTATGATGGCAAGAGGTTTTAAACAATATGACCTTGGACCTATTTTAATGCTCTATGCGCAGAAAGCTCTACGAGGTTTGGTGAGATATCAACCTGAAATACTTGGTTTGACGATTCTATCGCATATGGTTTATGTGTTCTTAATCTTTCTTTCTGGAACAGGAAACACTTGGTAAGGGAAGGAAGAAGATTGAACTACATCAAGAACATGAGAAGAGAGTTGTCTTAGAGACAATAGTCAGTCTTCTTCCAAGAGAGAGGAATGCATTGTCTGTTAGTTTCCTCTCCATGTTACTCCGAGCTTCAATATTCCTGGAGACAACGGTTGCTTGCCGGCTTGATCTGGAGAAAAGAATGGCCTTACAATTAGGACAAGCTGTCCTGGACGATCTGTTGATCCCTTCATATTCATTCACAGGAGATACTTTGTTTGATGTAGACACAGTTCATAGCATAATGATTAATTATCTTCAATATGAAGCAGAAGGGAGACAATATGGGTATCAAGCAGATGATGAGTTTGTTTCACCGTTGCCTAGTGATATGGAACGAATTGGGAAGTTGATGGAAAACTACCTAGCTGAAATAGCTTCTGATCGTAACTTATCTGTCGCAAAATTCATTGGTCTTGCTGAACTTGTACCAGAACAATCAAGGGTAACAGACGATGGAATGTACAGAGCCGTAGATATCTACCTCAAGGTGCACTCTTCCTCATTACCTTCTTATGTAGTTCAAATCTCCCAGTATGTTCTATTAGAATATTGAAATTCATCGAGTGTTGCTATGATGAATCTTTTAAACCAGAATCTGTTAAAGCAGCTTTTTCAAGCTTTAGGATTGTTAATGGAAAACCAAGAGCAGTAACCTATATAGCGATAATCACGATTGTTCTTTTATTGGATTTCCTTATCATAAGTTCGTATTTTGATCAATAGGCTCATCCTGCTTTAACCGATTTGGAGAGGAAAAAAGTCTGCAGTTTAATGGATTGCCACAAACTATCTCGAGAGGCCTGTGCTCATGCTGCTCAAAATGATCGCCTTCCTGTTCAAACTGTTGTTCAAGTGCTTTATTACGAGCAACATCGCCTTAGAGATGCTAGGAATGGTGGTTTCACGGGTGGAGATTCCCCTGTTCTTCCTTCTAAACTCAGCTTATGTCCCAATGACACAGTTTCTGATGAACTTTCAAGCTTGAAAAGAGAGAACCAAGACCTGAAATTGGAACTAGTTAAAATGAAGATGAAGTTGAGAGAAATTGAAAGATATACAAATAGATCAGATATAGGCAGCCCAATGTCAGCTTCTGACAAACCCCCTTTGCCTCGAAAATCATTCATAAACTCAGTCTCAAAAAAGCTTGGTAAGCTTTATCCTTTCGTTCGTGCTGATGGAGTCACATCCTCCAATTCCAAAACCAAAACAAGGCCAAGCAAGGATCGGCGGCATTCCATATCCTGATAAATAGGTATATTTCTGAAATTTGGGAGGTTCTTTCTGAACAATTCATCCTTGTACATCAGCTGTTGTATGTTTCAAATTCATATATACCTCTGTATATCTCCTTCTCTTGTATGATATCACTGTATATAATAGTCTCATTCCATATTCTATGTGATGTCTGATCCAGAGATTGATGAATTAGAGAACTTGAATAGTTTTAGGGTCTCACCCATCAGATTGACTCCAGTTAATGGTAACTAGTCCAATGCTACAAGAATTACCCGATGAAGACTGCTTCCATATTGATTTCTGATGACAAGAATCCCTACTCAAGCAAATTTTATATTTTTCCTACTTCTGAATCATGAACACCAAAGTGTCTTAAGAATACTCAAGGGGCCGGCTAGCAAGCAGTAACGCTTTATTCTTGGTAATCTGTGAGTAGGAGGTATGTAGTTTCTGAACTTTCATGTATGAATGCCTATGGTGGATCCATACCCCTGTAAGGCTAGGCACATATCACTTTTACTCAATAGGCCTGGAATCCAACATTGTGCCACAGCCGACAAACACATCGACGCCTGCTACTTCTATTGGACAGTGGAAGTTATCAGCCACAGACTGTCCTTTAAAGAAGCTAAAATGGTTATTTTTAAAGGTCCCTCTGGACTCTTTTGGTCCATAAAGGCAGCCATGTCTCTCGTGCATCTAAAAAGAAGCGTTAGGTATCTGTCGGCCCTCACTGACTTGATATTCCATTTTGCTTCCCCTGTTCCACGAGTTAATATTTTCGGGGTAAGACATACCAGTTAATAACACAGTAAAAGTGGCTTTGTAGGATCTACTTAAATCCAGGGAACGAACATTGTGCAGAAGTATATAAAGATCCGTATTGACATCGGAGAAAATGTGATACAGACTAAATAAATGGTTTCAAAGTTCTAACCCAATTACAATTTTCACAAAGTTGAAATTGGCATCTTGTTCAAGAATACAAGGACTTTCTACTGATAGAAGTCAACGTGATCATGCCGGATACAACCGGGTCTTTTCTACTTTTGGGAACGAAATAATATATGAAGTTAATAGCGTGATGATAAATGCTTAGTTCATCTATCATCATACTTGTTCAAGATTGAACCTTTGGCTCTTTCAATCAACAAAGCTTTCAGTGGGTTAGTCAACTTCTGGGTTTTTCATTCCCAGATCGGAAACTCTAGTCCACATAATCCTACTCATCACAGCAGTTCAGTTGAGGACTATAGCTGCTGGCAAGCTTTAGAAAATTGTGAATATTTAACTGATCATTTGAAAGCATGTCAGTATTATATTCAGATGATTAAGTACGTTAAAAAAGTTCAGAAAAGATGCAAGTCGAGCATTCCCATTTACTGATTAGATTGTAATTGGATTTCCAAGCAATGGGGCCACGAATCATACTCTTTTGGATAAAGGTTGTCTTTACACAAGACACGCATCAAACAAGTAACTAAGCAGGAAAAAAGAAAAAGATCCGAACATCAATTACGGAACTAGTGGATGGGAACAAGTCCAAAAAGTCCTCATCACATTCGAGTAAGGCAGATATTTTCAAGTCATGTTGAGACTCAAAACTTGGAAAAGCCAAGGAGGCTGTTTCAGTCTCTCCTGTGTAAATCGTTCTTCAACTTCAACACTGTTTTTGCTCCCACCTTGGCACTCCAAGCCTATTTCAGGAATCTGAACGGTTTTTTCTCTAGTTGAATACGTTGTTTGACGGTTTCCTTGATTTGTCCTGTTGATATGGCTTGATCCTGTGGAAGATGAACAAAAGCTTTGACCTGAATCTGAAGTCCGAGGTGTCTCAGGTTTCTTTCCCCGACTGTAACTCGTTGGCCCTAGTGTTAGCCTGATCTCACTCTCATTTATGGGTTCTAAACGTCTGTAGCCATTTGATTCTGCAACATACTCCTCTGCAGGTCTCTCCAAGTCAAATGTCACCATCGACTTTTGTTGCATATCATGAACATTAATAGTATGATTGAAGCTGATGCCTTTCTTCGATTTCCATATTTCTTCACTCCTCGAATCAGGCCTATAATAACTTTCACTTCTTCTCATCAGAGTCTTCTGTACTTGATATAAACGGTGAAGTTCGTATACCTGCAACAGAATTTTCAGGCTAAGAATTGCCAATTCGGTTTGAAAATCCGAATAGACAAGAGATGGGGAAGAGTTACCTGCTCTCTGAACGTTTCTTCGTGCTTCAACATGGCCATTCTCATGTATTCCTTGTCGCAAGGCTTGAGAAGTTTCTCCATAGAAACTGCTGTTAAACCAACCACTATAGAACCAGATATTTACTGTAACTGGTAATCGAAGAACCCTTCCATGTGCTCAGGAATTCATCAGGATCAAATTTAAAGATTGAAGATATCTCTGCAGCTCGCTGTTCACCTGCACAACGAGTAGAAAACGGTAAACACCAACATGGTCTCCTCTATCGATGATAAGGAGTTCTAGTTACAGAAAGGACTGAAAGGAAAGCAATTTCGAACAATTATGCATCTACAACATCATTCAACAACTTTGTATAATTTGTCTGTTTGTCAACTTCCTTTTTTTTTTCATCATCTTCTCTTCCTGGGCCACAATCTTAATTCCGGGCACAGAAATCTTCTTCCAATACAAAAAATCAACGTTGTATCGTATCATTTCCTTACTCTTGCCATATTAAACCTTTAGTGGCACATTATATGAAACCTCAAAACTAAATGCAGTTTAAAGACACAGAAGATCCCTAGTCCCTGACCATGAAGAAAAGAAGCAAGGTTCCATTCTTTGCTTGTAATCATATGGCCCTGAATCCTTTTCTTCTACAAGGGCACGTAATCAGACAAATGAAGAAACTCATCAACAATTAATAAGTAAACAATAGAGAAGTGCATGGAACAAGTTCTTGGTTGAGATCAGTTCAGAGAGCGCTAAGCCAGTAAGGCAAAAACATGAAAATGGACAATACCATGAAAATGACATGCTGAACTTATCATATCTTTTCTTCCAAAGATTCTAAGTTTCAGAACACAGAATTCATGGAAAAGTGAATGCAAGAAAAAGATGAAAGATCGATCACCTGTAACAGTTTGAATAGAATCAAAAACTTATGCTTTGAATGTGGAGAAGAAGCAGAAGAGAATAGAATCCTTTCCAGAAAAAGGCCAACAGTACTACTACTGGTTGCACCAAATCTTCAACCAGCAACAGCTTGTTTGCTAATGAAAGGCCTTTGCTTTTCACATTCTCAGTCAGTAAATACTGCAAAAGAAGGAATAAAATATAGATGAAGAAGAATTTAAGATTCTTTATCTGTTTCTCTTTCTCTCTGACACATACATATGATCACAGAAACCAAAGAAAGGTTGCGTCTGGAGTTTGAGGCATGCCAAACAAATCCCAGTGCATTGGCCAATATCAATCAAGTTTTGTGGAAGAGATGCCCCAGACAAGTCCAGCAATGCAGGCAGATAAAAGAATTTCGGAGAAAACTGTAACAGTAACTCTCCTAGCCACAACTATTAAACATTAGTTTAATGCTTACAATTGTTGAGGATCACAAGGCCCTACAATGCTTCTGACAATCATCAAAAAGAACAGTTCAGCCTGCTGTAAGGTGAATCACATGCAACAAGCACTCTATATCTCCAATAACTAGTTGTCTCGATTATCTATACAAATATTATGTATTGTAATTAAATATCAGGGGAGCTTATGAAGGTGGCATGAACTGGCCCCGCCGACAATTAGATCTTCACCGTACATTACGTGGGTACCTCACAAAACACTCCAAAAATTCAAAGACTGGCCACGGGATCTAGAATGCAATACTACAGAAATATTCTGATAAGCAAAGCGTCGAGGATCAAGAGGCTTATGAGCAAGGATACAAGCAAAAATTTAGAAATGGGATCTCCGATGATAGGAGGTTAAGTTCCAAGTCTTTCTAATGTTTAACGTATTGAGTTTGAGACTAAACAAATTTAGCATAATTTCATATATCCTTACTCTTAATTAGCGAAGAGGTTGTTTACGAATCTATGATAAATATATAACCTTACTCTTAATTAATAAAGAGCTTGTTTCCGAACTCATGATAAATATATAACCTTACTCCTAATTAATAAAGATGTTGTTTCCGAATCATGAGAAAGTAATAAAATTGGTCTAGCTCGACAATCAAAATCGAGCTTATCTAAGAAAATATACGGTACACATTAATGTACTTACACAACCGTACGCTACTAACCTATTTATTACAGGGAGAGAATAATGAGTCCGGATCCTCTGTCCAATATTATGGTATCTTATTCTGTTACATGAATCTCATTTACGCGGGATCCACATAAATAAATGGTTAAGATTCATAATACAGAATAAGACACTATAATATTAGACAGAGGATCCGTCCCAAGAACAATAGTGTCTCTTTTAAGGGTATGCATTTGAGGGATATTATATTTCCATTACATGCATAGGTCTCATGGTGTGTCGAGAAAGAGTGAGCTGGAACTACTTGTCACTGTTACGTTGCAAGCATAAAAAAGGCTAATAAAGGATAAATAAGAAAATTAAAAAAAATTCATGTCTGCTCGTGCTGATCGAGAAAAATGATCACATTCACATGGAATGTAGGGTATTATGTGTAGATAAAAACTTGCACAAATCTCTATCTTTGATCACTTTCTCTCCAGAGTTTCAAAGAATCTAAAATAATGGATGTCACTAGAGAGTTTAGAATTATGAAGACCAGGGATAGAGAGGTCAGGAGAGTGACATGGAAGCACGCGTTGCCGGTGAGAGCTGGTGCAGCCATACGAGGAGTGGGTCCATTGGGGTTGCTGAAAAAGGCTGAGCCATGGTGGAGTCACCTGTGGCTGGTGTTGACTTGCCCCACTCTTGGAAGTTCATAGCTGAGACGTAATCTGCTTCAGCAATAAAATAAAACCTGGATCGGATATAGAAAAGCAATTGCAAGTTCTTAAAATATAAACATAATTCTATAATTATATGACCACTAAAGTTTATTATGTTCTGACCACAGTTATGATATATTCACAATTCCTTGTTAAAAAGAACTGATATGTGCTTAGAAGATGTAACTTCATGGTTATGAAGGCAATCTTAGATTGACCAGACCTTCACCCTTCATCGGGTTCCGTTACTAATTAGCTTTTTGTTTGTTCATTTTTATTATAAAATCGTGAAATTGGCATATTCAAGCACACGCTTTGCAGACTTCACTAAGGTTGAGAATGCATATTGATTACAGAGAGTTTAGATTCTAAATCTAATATTACTCTGTTTTATTATGTCTCATGAATCTCAGCCATTTATTTTGTAAGATTTATGCAAAACTCATATAAATAAATGGCTGAAATTTATTGGACACAATAAAATATCATAATATTGAACAGAAGATCTGGACTCGATTATAGAAAGGTAACAAAATAAAGCCAGCCTGAAATAAGCCATAATTTCTTCAAAACTGAACCATATGCATCCTACCACCCTAGGACCTAACAGTCACTGTCACAAGTTGTGAATTCCGATGGCATTTTGCATTTCGATTTCTGATGGTTGTGCATCGATATTCACATGATATCTTAGAGTTCATATATTTCAAATTTAGTTTTAGGTATAATTCACAAATTTCTCAGCATGTCAAGATAGAAAATTGAAACTATTGAAACTATTGATTTTTCACATGATATCTTATTGGGTTAATTAAAAAAGTATATTAAACTTTGCTCAATTTTATAATTTTAGTACGAATTTTAAAAGGTAGTAATTAAATACTCAAATTTTTATTTTTTTTAATTCTAACCTAACGTTATTATTTCCATAAACATTGCTGGTGTAACTTGTCACATAAGATAGAAATTTTAAACACTTATGCACATTGCATATCAAACTTAGTTAAGTTTATCTAAACTACGTTGTTTTGTGATTAAATTCCTAAATCAAACTCTATCATGCTGGTGCGAGATCACGACTCAGTTTGTAACAATTTGAATAACATCACAATTTGCCACCTTAAGCCCTTTTTCTTTCTATGTAGGAACGAATTAATTTAGGGTTGTTAATTCTATCGATTTAAGCAACGAATTTAGTTTAGAGATTCCAATCACAAAATGTCGTATTTTAGTTAAAATCTGATATATATATATATATATATATATATATATATATAAGTGTTTAGAGTTTCAATTTTATGTGACAAGTCATGTCAGCAATGTTAACGTAACTACTATGTTTTAAAAATATGAAGTATTCAAGTCCAGTAATTATTAGTAAAAGAGGAATGTATTGGCACATCTCACCATTTATATTTTATATCAAAGCCTTTTCAACCACCGAGTCCTCTCTGTGAATTATTTGTTCCCTTTCACGATCACACGACAAATTATTACCAAAGCAAACGACAAAACAGGAACATTAATTTTTTTGTTTGGTTGATAAACAGGAACATTAATTTGGTGACATTCAATTAAGATTACATAACACGCCAATAATGATGATGGAGATGATAGCTAGTGGAATCTCGAATCTAGATAACGTTAATTGGTATGATTTGTTTATCATGTTTGAGATGCGATTAACGTAACTGATGTGGTTGAAGTTAGTGGAGAAACACATCGTGCTATGCTTCCACATAGCAGCTTTCATATTGGACAATTCAACGTATATTATATGCATCTATGAGCTGTCCTTCGAAGCTTGTCACCCAGGCACTTTCTTGTCACCAGCTATTCAGCTTGACATCTCCTCGAGTTCATCAGTGAGGTCTTAATGAAATTGTCAATCCATTGGTAGTTTTTGATATGATCACTGAATATCGAACTCTTAACCTTAGTTTAATTTAAAGTCGAACCCTAAAACTTGATTCCCTTTAAAAGGAAGCACTCTAAACTACACTAAGAACCCAATTCAGAACTCCTTTTCTTATACTAATTAAAAACCTTTCTACAGGTTAAAAACTTGACATCTCCCAAAACCTTAGCTCTGTTTTCCCACTCCAAGCCACTAAGAACATATATAGTTCAGCATAAATTACATGGAACTTAACAAAAACCTAGTAAACCTATCAACACGTATATCCTTATCAAGTCAACTGAAAATGGTCCAAAATGCGACACTATCATTACAAGGTTATTTACACGAGGAATTCTCTTTTTAAAGTCGTGCATTTAACATCTACGAGCACGTCATGCTTTTAGACACTATTTGGTCCCTCCGGAGAGGCCGGTTGGGACTAAATTCGAGACCACCTTTTGGAGATCCTTTAACTAAAGATATATTGTTTTTAATTTCTTAATGTTGTTATTGGCAATCCTCTTCTCTCCGTCCACCATGTTCTGTCATCTTCATCTTGGCCACATACATATTTATCTCAGAACTAGTAATGCTTCTTGTCTGCTGACACTTACATAAGATAAGATCTTTGAGGGAAAAATAAACTATATTTGAAAATGAATATTTGATTCTAGGACGGTGGGGACATTACAGATGCATATAGATTAGGGTTGATATCAGAAACTTATTTTAAGGGGAATATGAATGGAATTTGATTCTGTGTAGGAGATATGTCCGCTACAAAACTTATGTGACCTAACTAACGCTGTCTTCTTTTCCTTTTGAAGGCGAACAGCAAGATTTCCCTTTAACTTCGTTTGTGGATTCATAAACAGGAAGATTAGCTAATTATCCAATTAGGATAGAGGTTGGGATGAATAATTTATCATTATCCCAACCTTATTGATGAGGTGTTTGACTCTTTAACTTTTCATTACAATATGTTTTGTTTTTATCTTTCTATCTTTAGTTTAAACATAAAGAATTATAATTCATTAATTCTACATTCCTTCTTTCCCAAAATTCAATCAGTAAAATGACCCAACAAAGTGAATTTCATCATTTTTAGTTTCTAATCGTGGAAATAAGTCAATATCTATAGATTAGAGGGTATTGTGCTAGAACCAGGAACGTAGCTACATGAGGTCCAGTAGTGTACTGGACCCTCCAAAATTTTAAAAAATTAAATATTATATATATATACATATATGGAGATGAAGTTATTTGAGGGCTAGTAGTATATTGGGCCCCTTAAATTTAAAAAAATTAAATATTTACACCCTCCTATTATAAATTTCTACTCTGCTAGATCTGTACCTTTTTCCTGAGCAATGCATGGAATGTCATATTTTATTAAGTTCTTTTTATTAAATGTCGTTGTCATCTTTATTGTGGTTGATTCCAAGCCAAAACCGCAAAGTACTAAAGAGACTTTACAAAGAAATCGAGTTTTGGCTTTTAACAAAAAGGTTACATGTTGATTAGTGACAACTTGCCAACTTCACTATTAAACAGATTTCATGATGAGTCTCCAACTTCCTATCATGGAACTAGCACTCTAAGTTGGGATAATATTTATGAGCTTATCTTTAGGGTGCTTCAAGTGATCATAGAAGATCCTTTGAACATCTTCAAATATTTGGGGTTCTAAATTTGAGTTGCATGAAGTCTCTATTAAGACTTATAAGAGTTTGGATTCTAAAGAGTCACTTAAATCAATATAAGATTTTTAATATATGTGATTTACAGGTTATTATGTGTATGTTTTAAAATTTATTTAATATGCATTTAAAAGATAATGATTATAAGTTTCACATTATACAAAAATAGAAATAAAATAAATATTACGCCATGTAAAAGAATTTTTTTGTCCTTTTATTAAATATAATACTATAATTATATTCTCTTATTTTTATCTTATGTTAGTATTTAATAATTAAATTCATGAGTTATTTGATACAAGGATAGTAGATCTAGATTATAAGTGGAAATCTCATTAGGTAAAATAAAGTATTAATAAGAATGCCAGAGTTTCCTAACAAAAATTCAGATGCATTAGAAAATAGTATGTAAAATTGTTGGTTAAACACATTTACAGGATTTGTCATTCAAAGAAACAAACTTACACTGATAAGTTAACAACTTTTGTACATTTACTAAAAGTTGGTTTAGTATCACTTTAGTATCGACTATCGAAAAACAGTAGAAGAAGGAGACCTATCATTAGACATATAATGCATTATAGATGTATAATTATGTTTCTTGGCTAGGCAATTTGCTGTGTATAACAAGGTATGTGGAGCTCCTGTGCTCATGATTCAAGTTAGTTTGATTAGGGATGTTCGGCCTAATCAAACTAATAGACATGAACCTAGTAAGTGGGCCTAGAATCTAGCCTGAGTTAGAACTAACAAGAACTTTGAGATTAAAAACAATTAAGCACCAAAATTATAGATTATATTAACTCACTTTCATCTCTGCCAATTCCTCTTGTTGGGTTCATGCATCAAGACGTGCTTATGAGTCTTCTTCGTGATCTTCTTCCATCATTGATCTCAGGTTTGATATGATTTACTTAGGCTAACTTATTGGCTGCTTCAAGAGTAGAAATCACGTCAACAAAAAACTAACACTCTGGAATCTATATTTTCGTAATTAAGATTCATAAGGGTACCGGAATCTGTACGTATTTAGATTTATATACACAGGTAGATACTCAAGAACAATGTCGCCAACTTCCTAATTAATTAATTTTAATCATGAAGTACAAGAAATTTGATAAAAAGCAAGTAATTAATTGAATCTTTGATGATCTATTTATGAAATTTTAATGAAATTGACTTTGGTTCAATCCCTACGAGTCATTTCTCTCCTTTTCTTCGTGAGTTGGTTCTATCGCTTACAATGTAATTTGGGTTGGATCGAAACGATAGAGAAAAACCCAAGTAAACCAGTTTAATTATGATATTAAGTGATAGTTATTGCAGTGTTCCAACTTTCCCTTCCCCTTTAAAAATAACGAGTTCATTAACTCTGCCAGCAAGCTTCAAGGAGATATCATAATGGTATGCTTTTAGTACATCTAATAGAGGTCCATCAAGCCAAGCATTAGAAGATATTACTAATATGGACCTCAATCTAACAAGTAGTAATGAAGAAGGCATGGCCAAAGAAGAAGGACTTAAAGAGGAGCCCAATCTTATTTTGAAGCTGCAAATCTTATTGAAGCCTTTTGGAGTTTGCCAGGTCTTGATTTATGAAGCCCAAAACCAACCATTTAAAGGAGTTATTTCGGCCAACAAAGGGAGTCTTTGCTGTACACTTTAACATGGTTTTGTAGCCCAAAAGACATCTTAAGCCCAACAAAGTGATGAGAAGAATAAGAGCCTTTAATTGCTCATTTACTTTCCTTTTATGCATTGATCTATTTTCTTTTAAGAGACCTTTTATTTGCAGCCTTTATGATAGTAATTACGAAGGTTTTATTTCCTTATTTATGATGTTTAATGGTAGTATTATGGGCTGATGAGAAACTAAATTTGTGGTTATCCATCAAGATCCTTAGTTTGCCTTACATTTCCTTATATATGCATTTGTAATCTCTCTAAGGTGGACGATTATGCATCAAAAATTAAGAGAGAATTTGCTTTTGCAATTTATTATCTTTCCTTGGGTTTTGTTAGATTCCAAAAACTAATAGGGTTTGTTAGTTTCCAAAAACACTCATCATTTTCCTTCATTTTCTTATTCAATTTCGTCGCCACACCTTTCCAGACATAGCCAAACTAAATCAACCATAACTTCTAAACCATTGATCCAAATGAAGAACTTCTGTTGGATCCCGTATTCGAAACCCAACTACTAATACAGACGCCCTCATACGCACCTTAGACATTCCAAAATCGGTATAATTTTTTTCTCATATTATTAATTTTTAAACCCTCTTAGTGAGGGAATTCGCATGGGAGGTCTTCTGGAAATTTATAGAAAAATGCTCTGATTTAGTTTGGGTTTCCGTTTTTCAGTTGGGATCCGGTTCCTGAGATCGGGTTCCAACAACTTCCTTCATAACAGTTGTAGCCCACATCCTATTCTACAATGTTCCTTCAAGAATCAACTCCAAATTCCAAGCCATATGTCCGGAATTCGCTTTACAATCTACCTGTTTGTTTATGCTCGGAAAATTCCAATTTTTACAAAACTTCAACCATCATACCTAAACACCATAACCATCACTTCCAGCCACCTTAGACCACCATACTCCATCATTTGGTATCAGAGCTAAGGTTATTTAAGTCTGGTTCCTTTCAAATGTCCAACGATCAAGATCTTACAGTCAAGTTTGAAACTATGCGCTTAGAAATGGAGGCTCTTAAGGCAAATAATGAAGCCTTAGAAGCCCTTGTTCACAACTCTCCATTAGTCTCTAGGTCTATGGAGACTCCACAAGAACATGTTGAAGATGAAGAAGACAAAAGGGCCTTTGTTATAGCCCGTGGAGAACTACCAAGAGGAAGAGGGAGAGGGCAATACCATGGCATCGGAAGGACAACCGTGAGGAACCTTCCACAAACATCATTTTGGCAACAAGAGAGGCAAGAAGAGTTCTTCAATTACAAAGTTGAATTGCCGAAATTTCATGGTAAGATAGATGTCGATGCTTATCTTGAATGGATTTATACAATTGAAAGAGCCTTCGAATTGAGAGAGGTGACCGAAGAGAAGAAATTGAAATTGGTTGCCATGAGATTAAAGGGGTATGCAGCGCTATAGTGAAAGAATTTACAAAAAAGAAGAGTGAAAGAAGGAAGATCTAGAATCAATGAGTGGCATAGAATGAAAGAAGAGATGGATGTTGTATTTTTGCCTCCACACTATAGGCAGAAATTGATTGATCAAATGTTGAGCCTTAAATAAGATTCGAAAATGGTGGAGCAATATAATATGGACTTTGAAGAGTTTTTGATGAAGTGTGAGCTTGAAGAAATCGAAGAGATGATCATGGGAAGATTCCTCAAAGGGTTGAGAATTGACATACAAGACATGGTAAACTTTTATTTCAAACATGAATCTTCCCATGATCATCTCTTCGATTCCTTGAATTGAAAAGACTAGCTTTAAGAAGTAAAACTAGCCTCAATCACACCCGACAAAAAAAATTCATGTCTCCATATGCTTTAGCCCCATCAAACTACACTCTACCATCCAAACTAAGCCCACATGTTAGTGCATCCACCCCTGCCCCATATAAACCGAACTTTACACCACCTCCAAAGCCATCCGCAAACTTGCCAAATACCTCTTTCATACCAAGAAACACCCAATCTACCCCTCCAACAAAAGTGTTTCCAAAAACCACCTCAAATGTTTCAAATGTCAAGGATATGGTCATTTCCAATTCGAATGTCCCACCAGAAAAGTTATGACTATCCAAGAAATTGAGGAGATTGAAAATGAGCTTGAAAATAATTTGTTGCATGTTGATGATATTGATGATGGCTCATGGTTAGATTTGTATGATGATAATGCATGTTTGTGATGCAAATGTATTAGATGGAGAGATGCATGTGTTGTTAAGAGTTTTAAATTGTGAGAAAAGTGAGGAAGATTGGAGAAGAAAATCTTTGTTTCATTCTAGGTGTATGACAAAAAGCAAATTGTGCGAAGTTGTAATAAATAGTGGAGCGTGTGAGAATGTTGTATCTAGTGAGATGGTTGATGAATTGGATCTTAAAACCGAGCCACTTGATTCTCCTTACATGTTGAGTTGGTTAGATTCAAAGCATGAAATTAGAGTCACAAGAAGATATCTAGTTCCATTTGCTATAGGTCAATATGAAGATAAAGTTTGGTGTCATGTAATTCCCATGACGGCTTGCCATTTGCTACTTGGAAGGCCATGGTTGTTTGAAAAAGATGTACATCACCAAGGAAGGGCAAATACTTACACATTGCTTTATGGAGGTAAAAAAATTCTACTCAAACCTTTGCTACCCGAGAAGAGGAGAAAGAAAAGAGAAGTTGGCACACTTGGTTTGCTTTCAAATGAGGAGAAGAGTTCAATCATGGAGAAGCTGCCCAATTGTATTCTTGTGGACGTTGATGATGAGCCTAAACCAAACCATCCAATTCCAAGTGAGGTACAATCTTTAGTTAATAAGTTTGTTAGAGTTTTCCCTAAAACACTACCAAATGGCCTACCCCTTCTTAGAACCATTCAACATGAGATAAACTTCATTCCTGGAGCCATAATTCCCCACAAACATTCCTATAGAATGAGCCCAAAAGAAAATGATGAGTTGCAAAAGCAAGTTGATGAGTTGTTAAAGAGAGGTTTCAATCGAGAGAGTATTTCAGCATGTGTTATTCCCGCTTTTGTTATTCTTAAAATGAATGGAAAATGGAGGATGGTAATTGATTCAAGAGCCGTCAACAAAATTACTATTAAGTATCGATTCCCTATTCCAAGACTTGATGATATGTTAGATAGGCTTCATGGAGCTTCGATTTTCACAAGGCTTGATCTTGCTAATGGGTTCCACCAAATCCGCGTAAGAGAAGGGGACGAATGGCAGACAACTTTCAAAATAAATGAAGGACTCTATGAATGGTTAGTCATGCCGATGGGACTTTCCAGTTCACCTTCAACTTTCATGAAGCTTATGAATGAGGTACTTAAGCTGTTTCTCAACAAATTTGTGGTAGTTTAGTTTGATGACATCCTAGTTTATAGCAATAGCTTAGATGAGCATTGCATGTATTTGACACTTGTTTTTGAGGTTTTGGACCGTGAATCATTGTATGCTAATGTAGAGAAGTGTCATTTTTGTGATAACACCATTAGTGTTTTGGGATATGTTGTGTCTAGAGAGGGAATTAGCATGGACCTGGCTAAGATAAAAGCAATTGTAGAATGACCAATTCCCAGTAATTTGTTTCAAGTAAAACATTTTCATGGGTTTTGCTCTTTTTATAGATGGCTCATTAGGAACTTTAGTACTATAACCAGCCCTATAACGGATTGTATGAAAAAAAGTATGTTTAAGTTGACTCCACAAGCCATAATTGTCTTTAAAACTTTGAAAAATGCCGTGACCAAAGCACCGGTTCTAGCTAGCCTAATTTTTGCTTGCCTTTTGAATTAGAGTGTGATGCAAGTGGGGTAAGAATAGGGGTTGTTTTGAGTCAAGAGGGTAGACCCATTGCTTTCTTTAGTGAAAAACTGAATGAAACTAGGAAAAAATATTATGCCTATGATTTGGAGTTTTATGATTTGGTCCGTGCACTTAAATATTGGAGTGCATATTTGTTAGCAAATTCTTTTATCTTGTACACTGATCATCAAGCTTTGAAAAACATTCAAAATCAATCCAATTTAAGTACAAGACATGCTTCATGGGTGGAATATTTGCAATCTTTTGATTTCGTAGTGAAGTATAGGGAAGGTCCAATGTAACGCCCCAAAGTAGGGGTTAGAATATTAACGACATTTAGTACGAAATATGCTTACTATTGGAATATGTATTA
>JANKOE010000204.1:55382875-55393885 GCA_026284465.1 Erythroxylum citrifolium
TTATATTATTAGTGAATTCAACTATTTGTTGAGATATGAGAATGTAATTCAAGTATTTAGTTATTTTGTGTAATTTTGAAAGAGAACTAAACAAAATTTCGGGTAATTTGGGCCGGGTAAATTCGGGTAATGAAATTTCGGGTTCGGGTTGGGTAAGATGGAAAAAATTTCGGGTAATTCAGGTCGGGCCCGAACAGTGAAAATTGGGCCCGAATTATCCGAATGCTCACCCCTAATTGGGACAATCTTTTGCCCCATGCTGAATTTGCATATAATAGTTCAAAGAGTAAGATTACAAATTTTACTCCTTTTGAATTAATTTATGGAGCTAATCCATTGTTCCTTTTGATTTGAGTCCGGCCCATTCTAGTATCCTATCTAACATGAAGGTCAAAAATAAAGCTCAAGAAATTGTGAAACTCCATGCCAAAGCCAAAGCCCACATTGAAAAGAAGAATGAAGCTTACAAGAAGCAAGAAAAAATGAAGGCCATTGTGGAATTCAAAGAGGGTGATCTTGTTTGAGTACACTTAAGGAAGGAAAGATTTCCTATAGAAAGGAAGAACAAGCTCATGCCAAGAGCGGAGGGTCCATTTAAAATTCTAAAAAAAGGGAGTTAAAATGCATACAAGGTAGAATTGCCAAACACTTACAACATTTCAAATACTTTTAATGTTTGTGATTTAACCAAGTATATGGAAGACATAATGCAATCCAACCAAGCCCAAGCCCAAAACCAAGAAGAAGTCTTTGAAGGAGAGGAGAATGATGGAGGTACATAAAGCCAAGCATTAGAAGATGTTACTAATATGAGCCTCAATCCAATAAGTAGTGATGAAGAAGGCATGGTCGAAGAAGAAGAACTTAAAGAGGAGTCCAATCTTATTTTGAAGCTGCAAATCTTGTTGAAGCCCTTTGGAGTTTGCCAGGCCTTGATCTATGAAGCCCAAAACCAACCATTTGAAGGAGTTATTTTGGCCAACAAAAAGAGTCTTTGTTGTACACTTTGATATGATTTTGCAGGCTAAAAGGCATCTGAAGCCCAGCCAAAGTGATGATAAGAATAAGAGACTTTAATTGCTCATTTACTTTCCTTTTATGCATTGATCTATTTTCCTTTAAGAAACCTTTTATTTGCAGCCTTTATGATAATAGTTATGAAAGTTTTATTTCCTTATTTATGATGTTTAATGGTAGTATTATGGGGCGATGAAAAACCAAATTTGTGGTTATCCATCAAGACTCTTAGTTTGCCTTACATTTCTTTATATATGCATTTGTAATCTCTCTAAGATGGACGATTATTCATCAAAAAATTAAGAGAGAATTTGCTTTTGCAATTTATTATCTTTCCTTGGGTTTTGTTAGGTTCCAAAAACTAATAGGGTTTTGTTAGTTTCCAAAAACACTCATCATTTTCCTTCATTTTCTTATTCAATTCCAACTAAATCAACCATAACTTCTAAACCATTGATCTAATTGAAGAACTTTCTTCATCAAAGTTGTAGCCTACATCTTGTTCTACAATTTTTTTTCAAGAATCAACTCCAAATTTCAAGCCATTTGTACGGAATTCACCTTGCAATCTACCTGTTCGTTTGTACTCGGAAAATTCTAATTTTTATAAAACTTCAAACATCATACCTAAACACTATAGCCGTTACTTCTAGCTACCTTAGACCACCACACTCCATCAAAATCGGAAAGCCGTTATCAGAAATGATATTCTTAAACAGGAACTTCTGAACTCTTTTGACAAGGCTTACAGAGAGTAAGATTTTTCCACAAAAGAGGAACAACATTTCCTCTGACGAAACTGAATGGTACACGACAACCATGTTTGGCCTTAACCTAGACCGTCTGGTATTTTCTAAGGCTATAGCCCCTATGTTTCATGTTCCTACTTTGATCCTCTTCTTTATCTTTACTTTGATTTTATGCCTATTTTATTTTAATTTGTTCAACAGTTAAGAGAACTATTGTGATTACTTTACGTGCACTACGATTAATCCAATCTTAAAATCCATTAATGGTAGGAATCAACCTCAATTTCTGTAAATATAGAAAATTTGCCCCTCCCCCGAGTAATGTTTTAAACTTACGGAGACGTGTGATTTGATCTTGTGCCAATCCAATGTATATATTGTAGCCACATGCATGTCTGACAAGATCTGGAGTTAAGCAGCATATGGTCGGTTCTTTTCTTTTATCACATATGTCCGTTAGTTTTGCCTCAAATAACGATCAATAATGTAATTAATTTATTGTTATGGAAATTAATTTAATAGTAACAACTCAAGCTTTGATGTTAGAAAGCAACATTTAAACACTTGAGGACAGTTATAACCCAACGGATTCGTCAAGTTGTTATTTAATTAATGGTTGCTTAAATCTAACCATTTTCGCTATTAAATACTCCATCCGGTTTATAATAAGTGTCGTTTTAGATATATTTTAATTATTCAAAATAAGTGTCATTCTTAACTTTGTATGCATGTTTGTAAATTTACTTCCAAAATTAACCTTTAATTTCTCTCTCATCTTAATTACACAGATCACAATTTCAAGACAATTTAACATACAAAATTCAAGTGATAAAATAATTTCCTCTTCACGAGGTAACTTCATGGGAGTATTAATAAGGGTATATTTATAATTTTATTAGCTTTCTTAATAAGTGTACATTTTTTTAAAACGACACTTATTATGAATCGGAGGGAGTCCCCTTTTTCTCCACACGTCGGATCATGTTTCCACGAGCAGGTCAAGAAAAGCTCGCCAGTTACCACCTCTGGGATAAAACTTCCAAAAGATATGGCATTTTTAATTAATAATGATATGCACACACATGTTACACAGTGCCGTTGATGTTCACAAGCAACCTGCATGTTTTGGGCGCTTGTACGCGTGTTCAAAACTTCAAAGTAGCATGCCCCAGCTTCGCATCACGTCGGAATTCTAACTAGGTACTGATTACCCTCTAATCAGGGTTAAGGAAGTCATTACCGATTTACAAGAAAAAAAGAAAGCCAGAAAAAGGATTGTTAAGAGATTAATCATGTCTCTTCCAACATGAAGCATTATCAATTTCATGCCTTTAATTAATGATTTAATTAAATTTCAAATTGTGTTGAAATTATAAGTTCTTATGATAATTATAATAATAGATGATAAGGATATAATTTTTTTATACATTATGATAATAATTTGAATCCCAACCTTAAAATTATATTGCAAACTTATCTTGTTTCATAATTATTGAAAATTAATAATTTTATAAATCAATGGAAATTTTATTAATTATTTATAAAATATAAAATATTTTAATTAATTATGTACAAAGTAAATTATATAATAAGTAAAAAATTGAATATTTTCTCATATTTATTCAACATAAATTCTTTTTTTCCTTATCTTTTTTTTTTGTGTTTCGTCTTAGCTGAAGCTCCCTGTTCGCTCTTTCTCTCTCATTGGTAATCAACATATCTCTCTAGGTTAGTTTTTATTGTTCTATTTTTAAATTTTTAAATTTCTTTTTGTGATAAATTCGTGTTTTTATTTTTTGTATACGAACATATTCATATTTTTATTAACATTGCACATTACTTTATCTAATAATTATTTTATTTAATTTCAATAATTTTATATTATAAAATAAGTTCATTATGGTTTTAAATTTTATTTCTGTAAAAAATCATACAAAATTATTTTAAAATTAATAATTTATTGAATCATTAAATTTTAATTATTTATTTATTAAATAAAAATTTTATTAAATAATAATAATGTAGCATATTTAATGATTTATTTAGAATATTAATCCTATAATAATTAAACATAAGTAAAAAAATGTTACTACCATTCTTAATATTTAATATCAAGAATTAGTGTAACTATTAACTTCTATAATCTTATTCCAAGTGCTTACATATCAAACACACATAGTCAGTAATTCTATTCCTAGTCTAATTCCTTTTTAAAAAAAATTTGAATTAGTAACTTACATTTATTAATTTTTGCTTATTAGTAATGGATAAGATAATGATTGACATATTTGTAATGAATTTTAAATAATCATGAGTTTTTATTCCCAATATGGATGCAAGTATAACTTGGAATCACATATCAGAAAACTCTTTTTTTCTTTTCTTTTTTGTATTTAGTCTCAATTGAAACTCTTTATTCGTTCTTCCTCTTAAGATATTATTAACAACATTGCGCATTATTTTATTTAATTTATTTAACAATTATTTTATTTTATTTCAATAATTTTATATCATAAAATAAGTTCATTATGCTTTTTTTAAATTTTATTATTATAAAAATCATACACAATTATTTAAAAACTAATAATTTATTGAATAATTAAAATGATTTTAATTATGTACTTGTTAAATACAAACTTTTTATTAATTAATAATAATATAAAATTCTTAATTAATTATTTACAAAATCAATCAAATAATAATCAAACATAAGTAAAAAAAATTCATTATCATTATTAATATTAATGTAAGACACTGATATAACTATTAATTTCTATAATTTTATTTCTAGTGCTTACATACCAGACACTCATAATCGAATAATTTTATTCCTATTTTATTTTCCACTTTTTATTTTCATTTCTATTTTTTTATTTTGATTCCTTGATCAGTGGTTACCAATCCAGATCTAAATGTTTTAGGTAATCTTCACGGGTAGATATCCAACTCTTTATTAGCATTTTACAATTCTTTGCACGATGGATTGTGATTGATTGAAACCTTTCTAGGCCTCTATTTGACTAACATACTCTGGTTTCCACTTCTTGCGTGAAAATGAAGATGAATAGCTGGCACAGCGCTTACATGCATACTATTTTCGGTGCTGGAATTCCATTGAAGAACAGCCTTAACGTGCCTGCTACTTCCAAGTTCCTATTTTAGCCCTCTGTCCTTTCTCAGTTCCATCGTTTCTTAAACCATGTTTTTCAAAGAAGCAAACACGGTTTTCCAACTCAAGCCAATCTCTAATGTTTGGACAACGAGGGAAGCAGTCAGAAAACAGACCAAGTTGGCCAATAATACACCTTATAACCCGTAAAAAAAAATGTTGGAGTCTCCTTCGAACTTGCGATCATGTCATTAAATAATAGAATTTCCTTGCTGGCGAAAAGATCCTACTCCAACCGGCCTCAAGTTAAGGCACTTCCCTTTGTATATATATATACCGAACTCCAATGTTCAATCTCAGCATATCCTAGCTAAAACAAAAACTAGTTCGGTCGATCTTTTGATAAAAACATGGGACGGTTCAACGCTTTAATTGTCTTGTCAGTTGCTCTGATTTTATGCCTCTTTCCTGCTACCATATCAGCCCAACTCAAACAAAACTACTACGCCGGCATTTGTCCGAACGTGGAAAAGATCGTTAGAGATGCAGTTCGTGCGAAATTCAATCAGACTTTTGTCACAGTTCCTGCAACCATTCGTCTCTATTTCCATGATTGCATGGTCCAGGTAATGGTTTCAATGACACTGACAAGCCTGTTGATTAGACCAACTTAATCTTGATAAAATGAAGTTTAAGTTTGTGTACCTGTTCTGTATGGACAGGGTTGTGATGCTTCGATTATGGTTGCATCAAATGCAACCAACACGGCGGAGAAGGACCACCCTGACAATCTGTCACTCGCCGGAGATGGATTTGACACCGTGATCAAAGCCAAACAAGCAGTTGATAAAGTCAAAAGGTGCAGAAACAAGGTCTCGTGTGCTGATATTCTCGCCATGGCTACAAGGGATGTAATTGCCCTGGTTAGTATGCTTACTATTCTCGTCACTCAATTCCAAGTCATTTGATGCAATAATCTTTTGGCTAATTAATTCTGATTTTCCATACAGGTTGGTGGTCCTTCGTATGCTGTGGAATTGGGAAGATTTGATGGTCTAAGTTCAACAAACACCAGTGTGGATGGGAAGCTGCCCAAACCAACTTTCAACTTAGCTCAGCTCAACTCGATGTTCTCAGCTAACGGGCTCTCTCAGTTAGATATGATCGCTCTCTCAGGTACCCCACAGACCATTTTCCACAGCCTGTGAAGTATCAATCATGATCTGACAATGTGAAATTGAAAACACTTACTCAACCAGATTAATTCATTTTGGTGACGAAATGAGTTGTTCATTTTCTTATTAAATACAAATTTTAATTGTATAATGTTAATTTATTGAGCACGCCCTTTAAGATTATTCAAAGTGAAGATTTAGTAGTCATGTTAAGGAGAAGACAAGTTATAATTTTCTGTCTAATATTACTTTGTCCTATTCTGTCCATTAAATCTTAGCTATTTATTTATGTGAACCCCGTGTTTATTTATGTGAGTCCTGCATAAATGAATGGTTAAGATTCAAATTGACAGAATAAGACAAGATAATACTGGACAGAGGATCCAGACTCGAAAAAGCTTCCTAAAAGCACCTGTTGTTTCAGAATTTGATGTATCTACGAAAAAGATTATACTTGACTAAAATACAAGTTGATTTTATTATATACCTAGCATTAGTTGGAAAGCATTAGGAAATGAATGTTCTCTTTCGAGATAAGTATAATTTTTATTTCAATATTTTAATAATTGAATTTCTTAATTATTTAATTATTGTTAATATCATATAGGATTTTATTTAAAAATATTACTAAAAATTTAATATATGCTTATTTTCCTTCAGCCGCACACACCGTTGGATTTTCTCATTGTGACAGGTTCTCCAACAGGATATACAACTTTAGCACTGGAACTTTGGTGGATCCTACTCTTAACAAGACATACGCAAATGTGTTAAAACAACTGTGCCCGAAGGATGTTGACCCCAGAGTAGCAATTAACATGGACCCCAACACACCCAGAGTCTTCGACAACATGTACTACAAGAACCTAGTACAAGGCATGGGACTCTTCACATCGGACCAGGTATTGTTCACGAACCGCAGGTCCAGACCCACTGTCAAAGCATGGGCAAGCAATTCCACGGCGTTTCAAGCAGCCTTTGTCAATGCTATTACTAATTTGGGTCGGGTCGGAATTAAGACTAACAAAACCGGCAATATCCGGCGAGATTGCTCCGTTTTGGGTTGATAATCGAGATCTGCTGTCAATCTACAACTTTCTGATTTGGAAAAAAGACAGAAAAAAAACACAGAAGATTGTTAATTTTTTATTGTTAATTTATCAAATTGCGATCCCAATAATATCTTCCGGTTGATTTAATTTTAAGAAGAAAATAATATTTGTCTCCTATTTTCCTCTTAAAACAATTTGGGACAATTTGGTTACGATATATGTTATTATATTATTGTTCAATAGGGAATGTTGCAAATGACTTCAATTTTTTAAATTGATCTTTCCTTACATATTTAGTATTTTTTAAAGAATAATTGATAATTGGAGAAATTCTAGCTCATGTTTAAATAACATTAAATTTTGTTTAACACCTCATTTTCTATTTTTTAATACAAGCTACATTTAGAAATTTTTATAAAATTACATTAGCTCAAAATAAGATAATAACAACAACAATAACAATTTAGTAAAAATATTTCTAAAACACATAATTTGGAGAAGTTTAGTAGTACGCAACTTTACTTTTAACTAATAGAAAGGTTGTTGCTAAAAAACCTACCATTACTTGTACACCTTAAAAAGACCCACAAAGCATGAGACCTATACTTGGAGGACACTAAGAAGCAATTAAACCATCCTTAAAGGGCAAAGGAAGTGGTCAGAAGCACCATTTCAATGCATGTACCTACAATTATATGGAAAATGAGCCAAAATTCGAAGTGTGAAATCTGAGCTTATTTTCCAAATCTAACTAGAGTTGACCAACTCGAATAAGCAAGTTGAAGAACTATTACCTATTAGCTTAGTCAAGAGAAATACTAGGACAATTCCATGGTATAGAGTGCCTAACTTCCGTTACAAAATGGTGGTTGTGCTTCTCTCAATTATCCCACATCACCAAAAGCTTCATTATCAAAAGCATGACTATGTGTTTCTTCTTTGATGTATCCCAGTTATCTAAATAACATTGTCTCTTTCTTGAGCATACTTTAGAGCAAGACAATTATTAAATGAGAATTGAATGTAAATGACAATGTAAGAAGTATATGTGTAGAAATTATGTGTTATTTTATTATTTGCTCATAGGCATATTTATACAATTGTTGGTTCAATATTGACCATACATTTGTCAGTAAGTACAGAATAAAATAGAGGTTGAGATGCATTCTGTTACAACATAATCGTACAGTCCAGCTAGCATTGAAATGTCTATTATGGCCTTGTGTGAAACCTCTATTGTGTCCCTCTTACTTTGTTTGTTCTTCTTCATTTACACCCCCACTCAAATTAAACTGAGGGCTTCGAACTAGGCTCAGTTTGGTGGTCAAAGACAAAAATCTGGCCGAAGTTAGGGGTTTTGTGAGGATATTAGCGAGTTGATAGGTAATGTTAATGTATTTGACCTTCAATTCTCCCTTTTCCACTTTGTCTCTAAAGAAGTGTACATCCACTTCGACATGTTTTGATGGTTGAAAGAGCATATATTGAGTGAAAGAGTGGGTTTTGAGGTAGGGATCGAGCTCCATTATTGTCCCTCCACATAATGGATTTGTGAGAAAGTGAGAACCCTAACTCAAATAGTAGAGATGTGAGGTAGATGAGTTTGGTAGATACCTGAGATAGGGCTCGGTATTTAGTCTCTGTGCTAGACCAAGTTACTGTCATTTATTTCTTTGAGATCCAAAAAATTAGGTTTCCTTCCAGGAAGACGCATCCTCCTATTGTTGATTTTCGATCATCGGGAGAGCTGGCCTAGTTGGAGTCACTGTAGACGTGGAGATCAAGCGGAGTAGATGATGGTTAAAGGAGCAATTCAGATTTGAAGTTTCTTTTAGGTAACGCAGAACCTTTTTACAAGCAATCTAGTGCATATTTAGAGGATTTTGTAAAATTTGACTTAATTTGTTAACTTGAAGCTGATGTTTGGTCTTGTATTACACAGATACTGAAGTGCTTCTATGGTACTTCGATAGAGTTTTGGGTGTTCAAATGGTTTATCATCTTGCAGAGATAACTTGGTGCTGGAGTGATTGGTGTGGAACAGGGCTTGAATGACAACATGTTGGTTCTGGTAATTAAATCTTCGATATAATGTTTCTGTGAAAGATATAATCCTATTATGTTTCTGTATGCTTCAAAACCTAAGAAATGATTTGTGTTCCAAGCATTTAAGTGCAAACTGAGACTATAATTGACTGATAACTGCATGAATAGCTTAAGTCAAATTTCTTGTGATTATGATATCATCCACATAGTCTAATAGCATTGTAATGATTCCATTATTAATAGAATAAAAAAGTATCTGACCTTGAATTATGAAACCCCCAATGAGACGGTGCATGTTTCAGTTTCTTAAACCAAGCCTTAGGAGCTTGTTTCAATCTATAGAGAATTTTAGCCAGTTTACACACATAATGTGACTATGTTTTGCTTTCAAATCCTTTTGGTTGATTTATATAAACAGTTTCATGTAAGTCCTCATGTAGAAATGCATTGGTGATATCAACATGTTGAATCGCCCAATGAAGGGAAACAAGTGATAGAATTACTCTAATTATTGAGGCTTTCACAACAGGGTTGAAAGTTCCTGAAAAACTAATGCCAGGGGTTTGATTAAACCCTTTGGCGACAAATCTAGCCTTGTGTTTAGAGACAGTCTCATCAGCATTATACTTGGTCTGGAACACCCATTTTGTGCCAAGAATGTGCATGGTAGGCTCGTAGGGAACAAGTGTCCAAGGATGATTAAGGCATTGAATTCATCTTGCATAAACCATATGAGATTGTTTAGAGTTCAGAAACTGTAGTAGGTTTAGTGTGAGGATTTAAGGTAAGAGAGAAGGAATAAAGTTTGGGTTTGAAAATTCCATTTTTGGAGCAAGTTTGCATAGGATGAAAATTTTATGTTAATGGGAACGAAAGATTTGGTTTAGTGTTTGGTGTGTTTGATAGAATAGGATTAGGTAAAGTATTTTGATTGTTTAATGAAGTTGTAGGATGTGATGCTGAGCAAGGATTCTAAGAGTTTATCTGCCTGTTGGAGGATTAAACTGATTGAGAACATTTTTCAGCAAAGGAGTGAGTCGTGATAGCCTTTGAAAAGGGTGAAGTTGAGGCCAAAGTGAAGGTAAGAAGATTTTGTGAAGCTATAGGATGATTTGAGTGTTTGGGAAAAAGTTGAGGAAATGGAAATTCTTCCTCGTTGAATACAACATGACGAGATATGATGATTTTCCCTTGATTAGTCAAGCATTTGTAACCTTGATGCATTGAACTATATCTAAGAAAGACACATTTTGTAGTGTAAACCCCAAATTTATTATGAGAATAATATCTGAGAGAAGAAAAACTACAACCATAAGTTTTGAGGTAAAGATAATTTGGGGGTTTATTGTACAACTTTTCAAATGGTGAGAAATTGTTTAGTCTTAGAGATAGGAGGTTATTGATAAGATAGTGGCTGTAAAGAAGGCTTCTAACCAATAAGTGAGTGGCATGTGAGTAGGTAGTATGTAACGGCCCATTACTAGTGGGAAGGTTAGAATGATAAACGTGAGTGATTAACGGGAGTTAGAAATGCATTTCCTTGTTCATGCATAACATGCTATACACTTATACATAAATAGTGGATTTATTTGCACATGAAAATAATTGTACATGCATTCATGAATAATTCCGGGTATAATTGGATTGATTTGTGAAGTTTTGAGAGTTATGAATATTTTGACATTGGAAATATTAGTGGTTAGTGGAATTATGACATTTGTAAATTTTGGGGAATTTAGGAATAAACCTTGGGAATTATAGAAAATAGGAAAAAGAAATCAAAAGAAGCTTTGGAGATAGTTGGATTGTAAAGATGGAAGTTAAGAGAGTTAGTTTCAAAAGAAACTAAGTTAGAGCTTAAG
>JANKOE010000204.1:55477888-55489250 GCA_026284465.1 Erythroxylum citrifolium
ATTTAATTAGAATTATTTGTAATTATAATTAAAGTTTAATTGAAATTAGAATTTAATTTCAATTAAATTACTAAAATGTCCAAAGCTAGCCTTTAGTTTTTGCAAACAAATAAATTGATTAGTATCAGGACCTCAATCTCCAAGCCTTTGGAAATGGCTTCTTGGAATCCTTCCAAAGTAGTCAGGAAATTGTTAAATCTAAATGGGTGTTTTAAATAAACCTTTTTAAAGAGGTTATCCACCTTGATGAGGGTATGATCTGAAAATCCTGGATCTAAAAAATGGCTTTATTATTCAGAAAGGTTGCTAATTGCTCCACATTCACCAAGGCCCTATCCAATTTCTTTCTAATGAGCCATTTAGAACTTTGTTTGTTGCTCCAAGTGAATATGTAAGCCTCAGATTTTAAGTTAGAATTTCCACATCTTTGGTGCAATCAAGCAAATCTATATTGTAGTTGAGCAAATTACAATTCTCTTCAACTTCAGATCCATAAATAGCGGAGTTGAAATCACCACTTATAATCCATGGACCACTAGCTGATCCTTTTATTTTTCTCGTTGAATTCCATAGATCCAATCTTTGGAATGTAGTAATAAAACCATAGACAAAGGTAGGCAACACTAAAGTGTGCTCTATTTTGAATGCCATTTTTGTGTGAATGAATTGCTCATTAGCTTCAAAAACTTCCACATCTATAAGATCCTCATCATAAACAATGATGATTATCCCATAACCATGATATTGATGATTAGACTTTATCTGCCATTGACTTCCAAAACAACCTAATTTATTCAAATTTTCAAGTCCGATTTTTGTTTCTGATAGACAAAACAATCTAGGCTTCTCGTGCTGGATAAAATCCTTCAAAGCATTGAGCTTCGAAGGGTTTTTTATTTCTCTAACATTCCATACTAGAAAGGTCATATAGTAATAGGTTTATCTTTTGAGCCTTTCCTACTACTCTGATTGATCTATTTAAACTTTTCCTCCTGATTTTCCACTTAAAGCAAGGTTTCTGACTATTGTGGCAATATTTGAGTGGCTGCTTGTTGCTGAAGTTTAGGAGGATTTCCCTTCTGTATTACTCCTTTATCTGTATTACAATTAGTATCATGCTCTTCCACCCCTTTTGTAGTTTGTAGTGATGCCATATTCCCTGTTATCATCCGTATTTCTGTTGATCCTTTGTAACGTGTTTAATTTGGTCCCTTTTAGCCTCATTGGAAAAAATTCTATCTACTTAAATAATCAGTCCCAGATCTTTAGGTATCTGTTTCTGCGTTTCAGATTCATCCATCTCGGGTTTCCCTTCTAATTTAGGCTTATCTAGCCCCATCAACTCTCCATAATCTCCCGTTACAAAGACTTTCCCTGTTGGTTTCCATGTTTTTCCTTGAGCTTGTAGGGATGGTTTCCAACAGTAAGTAACCATTACTTTATCTTTCTTAGGGGAATTTCCATCTACCAACCTTAAAATGGGGATATAATCTTTCATGTCCTTAGAAATGTTCATACTCACACATAATCTGGCGTAGCCAACCCATTTCCTCAAAGTTGTATTCTCATCCATGCATATTGGCTTTCCCAAATAGCTTGCTACCAAGCTTAGACCTTTAGTGGTCCAATATTTCAATGGAATATTGTAAATGCTCATCCATAATGGTATGTTCTTTATTTTTTTCTAATTCCATACCAGGTTGCCAATTCTAAAGGAATAATGGAAGCTGTGAGATGTGTCATCGACCTTAATCTATCACCTTTTAAGCCTTGGATTTTGCACTAAAAGTAAATATAATGTCGTCATTTTCTGTTAACGTTACCTCTTGTATGTCTCTTCCTTTCCAGTTTCTTTGAACTCATACTTGTATTACAGAACAAGGCAGGCGTTTATGCATGAAGAAGCCTATAATTGTTGCGTCCCATATTTTTGCACCCTCCTGCAAGATGTCAAGACTTGGGGCCACCTTCAACTTTCCATCTATTTCAACAGGGGGACTGTGGAATAGAGAGGAGTCAGAGCTATCCCCTCCTGTTTCCAGGTTTTTCTGGTTTCAACAAAGTTCTAAGACACATGTGCTACTAAGGTTGGAATGGGTGGGTTTGTGGGTGAGACTGTGGGAGGTTTTTGCCCTAAAATGTTAGGAGCAAGGGTAGAAGGGTTTGGGATTTTTGAGGACTTAATTTGTTGAGGATGAAGGGAATGAAAGTTAGAGAGCATGTTAGGGTTTTGGTTGGCTTGTTGTGGTGGCCGCCATGGGTCGTACTGGGTTTAAATACCGGTTGGTACAGGCTCGTTTCAGATAATACTGACTGGTATCGGTTGGTATTTAAAATACCAGTTGGTACAGGCTCGTTTCAGATAATACCGACTAGTACTGGTTGGTATTTAAAATACCGGCCGATATCGAAAATTTTAAAAAATAGGGGAACTTTTTTACAAAATTTTAAAAAATTTTATAATTTCCCTCCCTTCCTCTTATCTTCTCCGCCCCGGAGTTTTTTTAATTAGTTATTTTATTTATTTCAAATTTTATAATTATTGTGAATTGTGAATTGTGAATTTTTAATTTTAAAATAATAATAAATATTTTTATTAGTAATAATAATTATATATTAAATAAAACTTAAAAATAAATTATTTTTATTTAAATTTATTTTCATATTTTATATAATATTTATTAATAAAGAATTACTAAAAATATTTTATTTTTAAAATAAATAATTAAAAATTATTATTTATAAACTAATATTTATTATATATATATTTATTTATTAAATCAAAATTTATTTATTTTAAAATTTATTTTAAATTTAATTATATTTATTAACAATTATTAAATTAAAAATTAAATTAAAATTGTGATTATTATTTATTATTATGATTTTTAGAGATAGGGTTAAAAATATACAGTACAACTGTATAATATGATAATAGACTATTTTGTAATTTTTAAAAAAATTTACTGACTATTTCATAAATTTAAAAAATTATCCGAAATGGTACTCGGTATTAACTGGTACAGTATCGTACCAAAACCTAATCCGGTACTAAATCTGGTATGGCATTCGTAACATTGGTTGATGAGGAGGTAGATTTTTATAGAAGAGTTGTCGTAGAGTTGAAAGAGAAGGAATGATTAAATTAGCTAACGTATTTTTTAGATTAAATTCCTAAGAAAAGTAATCTAAATATTAAAATGGGTGTTGGAATTTAGAATTCAAATAAAGTGCTACTAATTTCCCTGGATTATGAAAGTTTTTATTTTTCTAACTACTCAAAAAAAAATGAATCAAATGTAATAATATAAATTTTAGGAAAAAGATTACTTTCTTAAACAAGAATCCATGTCAACTAAACAAGACTTTAAAAAAATGAAAATCCGATCCGGTAAGTGTGGGTTGAAAATAGACAGAGAGACGTAGGACTCAAGAAAAGGGGAAATTTGGTATACAGCAGAGGGGAAGAGGGTAAAGAGCAGTCTATCAGACCAGGAAATGAAGGGCAGTGAAGAGCCATTCAAGGAGAAAGGTGAGGTCGAGGAATAGCAGCCATGTCGATTGTTCTTTATCTTGTCTGCTTGTCCCATAACGTTAGTTGAGATTATAGACAAATACAAAATAAAGAGCATTATTTTCAATCATTGAAGTTAAATGTCAAGCATCTGTGTAAAAAGCCTCTAGTTAACTCTCTATCATTTAAAACCTTTATTATCAAACACTCATTTTTTTATAAATGTTTGAGCCAAAATCGTGGACTGTCATGTAACATACAACTGTGGTCAAAATGAGACACAACTTGAAATAAGATTTTTCCGCCGCGGCGCACATTGCGTGTCATTGCCCAGTCTCGCCTCTATTTATCTAGACATAATCCAAATAGGTTCAAGTGTCTGCAGAGCATATTTACTGAAACAAATATGATTACCTCGAATAAAATATTCCTTTCAGTCATTCTCTATGTTATTTACAGAATCAAGTTCTTTTAGGGTTATAGTTGATGGTTCTTTTCTGTTCCATCTCTACTATAGAACTGAACATGAGGGTTTCTTCTCATCCAGCTCCTCGCGAATGAAAACACACTTCAGCTCCAAATATTCATCTTCTTTTTTTCCCTCTTTAATAACCTTAAGTCATCTCCATACCAATCAATCTTCTTCTCTGTATTCTATGATCTTTGGAAAGATAACACAAATATAAAGAGCATTGCTTGAATGGAAATGACAAATTATAATAACTAAACTCTAAAGGATCCAACATATATCTTTACTATCTCATCTCTCACTTTTCAAGACTTTCAACCATTCTTTTTTTTTTCAAAGATCTTAAACTACATGAATCCTCTTATATTGATGATAGCAGTAGACAAATCGTTGCACTTATTTTGCAATTTCTTTATGGATGCTCTCCAAATTTTTCACAATCACTTTTAACAAGAGCAATTTCACTAATTATTGACCAATATTAATCAAAAGTAAAAAGTGTTAGTGTAAGCTGCATCCCATGACAATACAACCATTATTGCGGTTTTACCAATTCCTCCCATCCCAACGAGAGAGATGATATAGAACTTGAATTTGGCATTAAGTACTATGCTTTTGATCCCATCATTTTCTTCATCTCTGCCTTACACTTCTTGTGTATTGACGAAAGATGTTGTGAGATGTCTCAGGATATGCTTATCAGTTTTGTGGGTTGAATTAAGTAGATATCTAACTTTACCAATTGAATGCAATCTAGTCTTTGTTGGATTTCTCTTACTTTGCTACCAACTACAGGACAAAGACCAACATCACGCGTAGTAAAGCAGATGTAACTAAAGATAGAGAGTACCTTGTCCTTGACAGGAATGGGATCAGAGGAGTGATGTTGTTGGAGTTGTGGTCTCTGAATTGAGGTTTTCCACTCATCTAATACATCGTCCATGTGATAAGAAACAGCTTTGAGATTAAACAGTCAATTCTTGATAAAAGTCTCCTTCACTTTGTTCCACTGCATGATCTAGCAGGGCTTGAATAGACTTGAAATTGCTGACAAGTTTCTTAACTTCGTCGTTAACACCGATCACAACTCCACCTCATCTTTTACGGAACTAAGAAGTGTGGAGATTGGATCCTCCACTATAGTAGAGCAATTTCAAGTCCATTCAGGCCCGACTAGATCATGGAGTTAAAACTTGGCGATGGCTGTGCGGCGGTAGAGATTGGATTCTTCATATTTATAAACTACAGAATAGGTTTAATTCCGTCATCCGTGTCGAACGTATAATAAATAAACAATATTAGTGTGATTGAGTTCTGTATATTTAAATATAATAAAGTTATCGTGTTTAAGCAATGTCATTACCTGCTACCGTTCAACAGGTCCCCACACGCTTCCACGTGAAGCTGTCAGTATTGTTTTTTCCAGGAAGCTTATCGAAATTAGAATAAATATCGAAACTTCCAGATGGTTGCGTAGTAGCCAAGTACGTGATGGACTTTACCGACCAGCAAAGCTTCGCCTGCTGACATTAGAATAAAGGCATTGCTGTAAATGCACGCAACGATGAAGTTGCACACAGTTGTATACGCGTTGAAATTTGGGTTATTTGTGAAATTTAGGCCTGGTTGGGCTTGGCTGCTTGATCCGGCTCGATCTGTTTGTCCAACCTCATTTTAGTTTTAGTTTTGTTTCTCTGGCTTGGATCAGCCCAGTTCGGTTTTAGCCTGTTTAATTTTAGTTCATGATTTAATCTTCATTTTAAAAACGACATTATTTTTAATATTTTTATTAAAAATACGATATAATAGGTTGATCCGGCCCACTCATAACTTAACAACCCTAACTTGCAGTCTCCTAGCCCGGGCCGGCCCGCCCATTGACAGTTTTAGTGGAAGAGCTAAGAATAAGCAGTGTGGAGGGTGTTGACGGTGAGTTCGGATTCTCTATCTAATATTATAGCGTCTTATTCTGTCCTATAAATTTCAGTCATTTATTTATGTAAATCCCGCGTTTATTTATGCGGGATTCACGTGAGATTCACATAAATGAATGACTGAAATTTATGAAACAGAATAAAACATCGTAATATTAGAAGTAGACAAAGGATCCATTCGTTAGACGATGGGTTCTGTATGCCTTTTTTTTTATTTGAGAAAGGGTAGAGATATATTAACAATCTAAACTCATAAGAGACAGTACAAAGGAAGGGAAATTACAACATCACTCGCCTACGTTTGCCATGGTTCGGGAAGCCTGGGCTAACCCATGAGCAACCTGATTAGCAAAACGTCTTACATGATGAAAAACAACTTGGCAATCAAGTTGAGCAAGAAAGGAACGGAAATGAGATCAAATCACCGAATGCAGTGGCATCGACAAAGTGACGATCCAGGAGTGCTTGGATAACAAGAAGGCAGTCGCTCTCCACGATGACCCGTGGCCAACCAGTGCGATCAATCCAACTGAGGGCCTCCTTGATGGCCAAAGCTTCGACAATCTTGGGGCGAAAAGCGCCCTCCAGTCTGCCGATCCAAACACCCAAGACTGACCCCGAAGGATCATGCGCAATGCAGCCATAGCCGATGGAGGAGCCATCCACAGAAGTAGCAGCGTCAACATTGAGTTTCACCCACTCAAGAGCGGGGGGGTTGCCAGGAAAGTGCCCCCTCCGCAGGGCGAAGTGTTAATAGAAGGAACTTGCTGCTCTTCCGTATGCTCTTTGAACTAACGTTTGCACCTGCTGCTCTTCCGTATGCTCTTTGAACTAACGTTTGTAAGAGCATTGCAGACTTAACGGCTCAAGCAAAAAGGATGGAGAGTCTAGAATCGAAAGTGGATTCCCTCGAAAATAGGATTACTTCGCAGTTGTCTTTCATCACAGCTGAGCTGAAAAATTTGAATGTGTATCGCCCCTCTCTTTCAATGGAGCTTACCGCACCCAGTTGCGAAACTTGTGGGTCGGTAATGCATATTTCGAGCGTTTGCCCCGGTAGATATGAAGAGGTTTCAACGGTTTATCCCAGGAGGCAGAATCAAAAATGGGATCCGTACTCCAATACCTACAATGAGGGATGGAAAGCTCATCCAAGGTTCAGTTGGAAGAATGATGAAGGGAGAGCACCTAACCGATTCCAACCAGGCGGTGGAGCTGGATCATCTAACAGCCAGTTCCCCGATCAACAAGTTTTGACGGTGCAATCGCCTAAGGAGGACACAAACCAGCTGTTGCACAGTATGATGCAATTGATGAAGGAAGAGAGGAACTCAAATGCTAACCAGTTTAACGCCATCGCGAGTTTAATTCAACAAGATTCCTCTAAGAATGCTGCTCGGTTTACTGCCTTGAAAAAGAGAATGGAGCAATGGGAAACCAAGGCAGAAAACCTGAACACATATGTTACTCAGTTGTCCAACAACTTGAGTGAGAATCAAGCAAGGAGCAGTGGAACAATCCCTTCGAACACTGTGATAAATCCGAAGAGTTTAAATGCTATAGCTTTGCGAAGTGGTAAGCAGGTGAAATTCGACATTCCAGAAAAAGAATGCACCGAAGAAATTGATGTTGAGGAAGCACCTCAATTTAAGGAGAAGAAAATCAGATATGAAGGTGTTAGAGAGGACAATCTTCTGAAGGAGAAGAAGTCCACAGCTCAGGAAAAACGAACAACTCCAAGCAGTTCCGTAGAAAAAGCTATGAATGAAAGTACAAGTGAACATGGAGGCACAAGTAAGGAGGTTAATATGAGAGACCTACCATTTCCAAATTCTTATCTGATGAGCAAGAAGATGAACGATCTCAAGCATGAGAAGGATATCATAGATTTATTTGGGAAGGTAGAGATCAATGTCCCCTTACTGGATTTAGTTAAACGAGTGCCGACCTATGCCAAATATTTGAAGGACTTGTGCACAAACAAGAGAAAGTTTAGGCCGAATGAGAGAGTTCAAGTGAGCTCCAATGTGTCTGCATTATTTAAACCCCAAATCCCGGTCAAGTACCAAGACCCCGGATCATTCACCATTCCTTGCATTATAGGCAAAGTGACAATAGGAAAAGCATTGCTAGATTTAGGGGCAGCTATTAATGTGATGCCCAAATCTGTCTATGAGGCCTTAGGCGTTAAAAATATAAAACCTACCTCGGTAGTTTTACAATTGGCAGATAGATCTTTTAGGCATCCCGTGGGCATAATTGAGGACATCTTGGTCCAAATAAAAGGTTTAGTATTTCCTGCGGATTTATATGTGCTTGATATGTCTACTGAAGTTGTGCAGGATACTTCACTAATTCTCGGACGACCTTTCCTGCAGACTGCGAGCACGATGATCAGCATGAAGGAAGGTAAGATCACCATGGAGGTTGGAGACCAACAGGTAAGCTTCAACATGTATGAAGCTATGAAACACCCCCATGAGGATTATTCTTTGCTTGGAGTCAATATGATTGATGCTGTTGTTGATGATGCGTGTGCTGAATTCGAACTATATATGAACCTTTTAACTTTTGATTCCTTTGGAGGAGTTTTTGCTACCGATTTTACAGGTGCACTATCAAGTATGGGAGTGGACATGGAGCTGCAAAGGAGCCGAGCTGCTGAAATGGAGCTTGGATACCAACCGG
Source organism: Erythroxylum citrifolium (assembly GCA_026284465.1). Lineage (NCBI taxonomy): Eukaryota > Viridiplantae > Streptophyta > Magnoliopsida > Malpighiales > Erythroxylaceae > Erythroxylum > Erythroxylum citrifolium. The sequence continues at coordinate 55,486,494 of JANKOE010000204.1, forward strand.
ACATCCATCCCGAGCTACTAGATCCACCATGAGTACTAGGTTGTCTCTTCTCTTTTCACTTGCCATCTAATTGTGCATTTTGATTGACAATGGTTTGAATTTGTTGTGCATGATTATCTTGGATAAGTGTGGGGGGAGAGATTACCCCAGTAGGATTAGCGGTAGTTAGGTAGGATTTCTGTTTCTTATTATAATAAAATTACTTTCCTTTTTGAGCTTTGCATCTTTCTGAATTAATGAGCATGGACCGTGGTAGAAGAGATCAGTTAGTCTGAGATTGAATTGTTGATTGATTTTACGTACTGCTTAGGATCTTTTATGTTTTGTGTAGTCTGTTAGGGTAGAGGCGCCGCGACGTGGCATCACACGTCGCGACGTGTTTCGTTTCTTTTTGACTCCTTCGTCTCGACGTGTTTAAATTTTTACGTCGCGACGTGCAGTCATTTGAAATTCCCTTTCTGCCCTCTTTGCACGATGGTTAATTCTTTTGTCCAGGCCCCTTTTTGTCTTTTCCCCCTCGTGTCTGTCTGCCTCCTTCCTCGCCGTTTCCTTTTCTTCCTTCTCCCTCGTTTCCCCTCGCATTTTCCGCCTCTCTCTGCCACCGAGCTCTCGCAATTCTGCCTCCATTCTCGTCGGGCATCTGTGCCCTTCTTCTCCGTAGTCTTCCCCCTCTCGATTTTGACCCTGGTAAGCATCTCATTCCCTTTCTTTTCGCCCTTTTTAGTTCTTGTTTTTAGTGGTTTTAGATTAGGGTTCCGCGACGAGCGTAGCTTGTTGCACTGTGTCAGAAAGTCACCTCTCGTCGTGACGAGGCTAACCTCGTCGCGACGTGCCAAGTTTCATGCCTCGCCGCAACTTCACGTCGCGACGTCTGGCATGCCTTATTGCGACGTGCAATTCACTCGTCGTGACGTTGGTCCAGGGAACTTGTCTCACCACGGTGTCTTTCCACACGTCGCGACGAGGAGGCAATTTTCATTTTTCTTGCTTTATTGAGTTTGTTTTGTCTATTTTCTTTGTAGGAAAATGCCTCGCACTAAGACTGTGAACAGGGCCGACCGTCCCATTTCCCCTTCAAATGTCCTTCCCTCATCCGGTTCGCTGGATGAATTTGCCTCTGACAATTCTCCCTCGCATCTCCCAGCAGCTTCTGCATCCTCTTTGGAGTTTTCCTCGGAAAACTCCCCTTCCCCTCAACCTTCCCATTCCTCCCACCGCCCTGCTTCCCCAACCCATTCCTCTTCTTTGTCGATTGATCCTGAGTATACTGACCTGGCTGCGAAAATCGAGGCCAGAGCCTTACTCAAGGAAAAGCCTTTCCCTCTCACCCCTCACAGTAACCCTTTCATTCGCCAGCTCATTCAGTTCCAACTCTCCACTTTGGCCCAACCTCGGACCTCTGGAAACACCTCCTTCGTCCACCAATTCTATACCCGTGCCTGTTACTCTGGCACTTACGGTATCAAGTTCGGTGTTACCATTCCCTCAGCCTTCTCTTCTGTCGCCATTAGGGAACATTACCACCTTCCCCCCACCCCCCGTTGCCATTATGCTGAACTCATCCATGAGTACCCTTGGGATGATGTCCTTCACACCCTCTGTCCCGAGGGTGCCAACTGGTATTAACCCAGAGGGGCTCAGCGATACATCCGCCGTTCCGACCTTCGCCCCGAGGCCCGCCCTTGGCTCCACTTCATTTGCAACAACATCCTTCCCACCTCCCACCTTGCCATGGTCCCCAAGGAGCAGGCCCTCTACATCTACCTCTTAATGGTCGGCCGGCCAGTCAACCTCGCTCTAGCCATCACCTCTGCCCTCCACCAATGCATCATATCTTCTAACGTTAACCATTCACTCATCTTTCCTCACCTGATCACCGACGTGTTTTGAGCCCATCGGGTCCCGAAACTTTCGACCGACCATACCTTTGAGCCTGCCCCTGCCTTTAAATACATCCGTCTCTGCGCCCCTCGTCACCTACAACCTCCTTCCCAGCCTACCCCATCCCCTTCCTCTTCTCCCTCCCCACCTTCAATGGTTTCTCTGCCCCTTCCGCCAGATCCTACCCCTCCCATTGTTGCTACCCATTCTGAGGCTCAGCCTCACGAGGACGTTCCCCCTCCGCCTTCCTCTCCCACCCTTCATCATCAGGTCGCCCTTCTTCGCACAGACCTTGGGCGCATTGAGGTTATTGTGTTCTGACTATCTTGCAATTAATGATCGCTACCGAATTTTTCTCTTCTATCTCTTTTTGGCATTGTTCTTTCCTGCTTTTCGTTGCTGCATTTTCATTGAGGACATTGCATGCTTTAAGTGTGGGGGAGCTGTTTGCCCTTCTATCTGTCTTATTGCATGCCTGTTGACATTTGTGTATGCTTATGTTGGCCAATATTGCATTCTGTTGGTAAAAACTTGGAAAATTTGAAATTTTCTGTCATTCTGCTGCTTACACGTCGCGACATCTGATCATACGTCGCGACGAACTTGTGATTCATGCATGCACGTCGCGACGTGCAAGCTATACGTCGCGACGTCCAACCTTTTTACAGAATGCATTTAAGAAATTTTCCTCAATCCCAGGTTCTTCCACGCTTAGCTCTTTGCAACTCTTGTTTTAAAAGAATTTATAAGTTTCAAATTGGTGCTTGAGTTTTTGAAAACACCGTCCATTCTTTTAATAATAGTTGGAGTTGGCAAAATCTTGCTTTCAATGTTTTCAAAACAAAGTGAATGGAGGCATGCTAACAAAGTAGCATT
>JANKOE010000204.1:55583308-55596664 GCA_026284465.1 Erythroxylum citrifolium
TGGTATTTTGACGATATCTTGAGTTGTAGAACTCCGATTGAGGTAATTCTTTTGCCAAATTGAACAAGAGATATAAAGTTATGATTTCTATGAAAATTTAAATGAATTAAAGATTTTAAGTTTTCTAAATTCGGTGTGCGCGTAGGAAAATTGAGTTCAGCATAGTGACTGGTTAGTTCGGGCTCGCCCTGGAGCATCTTATGAGCAAATTTTCGGGATGTCTTAAGGAAATAAGAATGCATAGTAGTGAATATGAATTGATATTTGGCCATTAGGGGTTCATTGAACGAACCATTCGGGGTATTGGTCACGCTAAAGGTATTGTGTTTTCGCATTCAGGTTGGATTCCGGGAACGGGGTCCAACACTCCTTCTCTACAGTAAATTTTGTAGCCCTTAGAGTGCTTGGGATATCCTACTAGATAACAGTGAGTGGAACGAGGTTGCAATTTTCCTTCATAAGGATTACATAACCTTACCTCTGCAGGGCAGTCCCATACACAAACGTGTTAAAGGCTTAGCTTCTAGCCTTTCCAGAGTTGAAAAGGCGTCTTAGGCACTGACTTACTTAGGACTCTATTCAATATATATAATGTCGTCTTAATGGCGGCTTCACCCCAAAGGTATTCTGGTAGGTTAGTCCTGCTCTAAATCGACCTCATCATGTCCTTTAGGGTGCGATTGTGTCTTTCGGCCATACCATTTTTCTCAGGACTACTTGGTATAGTGAACCGAGTCATTATTCCAACCGATTCCGCATATCTGGCAAACAGACTTCTTTCCTATCCCATAACACCATATCTACCATAGTACTCACCTCCTTGATCAAATTTGACAATCTTTATTGATTTTTCCAACTACTTCTCAACCTTAGTCTTAAAGATCTTGAATTTATCAAGAACTTAAGACTTTTCCTTAAGCAAAAACATATAACCATAGGAGGAATAATCATCTAAAAATGTCAAAAAAATATCTAACATTGCATAACGCCACTGTATAGGGTCCACTAATATCGGTATGTATGAGATCCAATAAACCAGAAGCACAAGTTGACCACTCTTTCTTTATCTTTGTTAACTTACCTATACAACAATCAACACATGTTTCCATATCACTAAAGTCTAGAGTTGAGAGAATATTATCCTTTATCAATCTCTCAACCTTATCTCTGGAAATGTGGCCTAAGCATTTATGTCACAACATATAAGACGTTTCCTTTATGAAAGCTCTCTTACGAGTAACAGGTTCAGCAATATAAGAAGAAGCATATATTTCATTAGGGGTAAGACACATTCTATATAATCCATAGGATAAGAAGGTAGTTCCAATATATTTTGTATTGAAAGCTACATTCACAACTAAAGTATCATATACAAAATGATAACCCTCTTTATCCAAAAATGATATAGAGATCAGATTCTGTCTAAAAGACGACATATAAAATGTATCTCGTAAAACCAATATAAACCCCGTGTCGAGGTTAAAACCTACATCCCCTATATACAAAACATCTACTTCTTCATTATTGCTGACCATCAGCTTCTCCTCCCCTTTAGTCAACTCTCTCCTGGATATGAAGCCCTACATTATGGAAGCAATATGATTAGAAGCTCCACTATCTAGCCACTAAGAACTAGATGTGGTTATAGCTACATTAGATTCATGAATCATATAAGCCGAGGAGTTACCTGATAGCTCCTATTTGACTTTTCAGAGTTTGTACTTCTAGCAGTCAGATTTACTATGCCCCTTTTTTCTTACAGAATAAGCACCTCATATTCTTCATATCATATGGACCCTTAGCAATTCTAGAGTGACCAGTCTGTGAATGCGGAAAGGGTTTGGGTTTCTTACCCTTACCCTTTTGGGGTTTCACCTTCTCCTTGCCTTTGGCGGCTACATTCAGGGTTGTATGAGAAGAACTCTTTAGCTCCTCCTCTGCTGCAACAAATTAGAAAATTAAGGCATTAATATCCCAAGCTCATCTTGAGAGATATATGAAATTACCAACATCTCAAACTCTCACGAGAGAGTATTAAAGACCTAGTGCACTATCAGTGTGTCAGGAATAGGCACATCTATTGCCTTCAGCGTACTTTGAAGGTAAACCATCCTGATAATGTAGTCCTTGATGCCTCCTTCTTCTGTGTACCTCATGGAGAATAGATCCTTAATTAAGGTGCTCAGCTTCACATTGGACGACATCTTATACCTTTGGGAAATACTATCCATGAACTCCTTCACTATCTTTGTTTCCGGTAATCCACTTCGTAGATGATCTGGATCGACCTCTTAATGGTCAAATAACACATCCTATTTGACAGCTCCCAAATCACCAAAGTTGCCTTATCAGCTTTCGAGCTGATGTCTGTAAGTGGAGAAGGTCTCTCTACCAGCATTGCCATGTTGATGTCGGCCATCTCCAGGGCAAACTCAACATCCTTCTTTTACTTTTTGAAATTGAAATCGATCAAAGTCTCAATGGTGACAACATTGTTGTTTACAGAAAAGGTGACTACAAAATAGGAAAAACAATGTAAAAATCATCATAAATGTAGGATAACAACTATACTTAAAGCATTAAAACAATATATATACTGAGAATACATAATATATGCAATTAGGCCTCAACATAAAAACAATCAGAGTACGCACAATCAACTCTTATAACACTACCACTTGTTGGCGAATAGATCATTCAAGCAACGACTTTCCTCTATCTAATGCCTTTATGGACATTTCAAATTCTCATGTAAGATTAACACCTGTGGGCAGAATAACCAAAAATGAGATCAGAGACATCCCCCAACATGCAAGCGTTACAATCTAAATACTGACTTGAAAGGTCACTAAGGTGACTACAATCTCATCAGTACCCAAAAAGACCACAAACACAAGGGATACATCCTTATGTTATCCTCACATTCTATATGGGCAAATTGTATGTGAAAATGTATCATCAATAAATGCAAAAACCAAATGCACTGTCAAATTATCACATACTAGTGCTAGCAACATTGTCTTTAAACTTTATTCGAGACTTTTATCACAAAAAATCTTAATCAGAGCGACTATCGTACTTTACCAAACACCAAACCTACCATACAAGACACGAAACCTTCCGTGTCTCCTTTATGTGTAGTTCGAAGGATAAGAATTCGCTCAAAAATTATCTTTAAAATGCTTTAAATCTTTTTTCGTAATAAAATTACCAACGTAATTAATCTTAAAAATTGAAAATCACTTTATAAATTCCCTCGACCAGAAAACTAACCCAAAATACCCCGAGGCATCTTTACGAAAATTAAAAAAAATATTTTCTAGTGCTGACATTAGCATGTTACTGTATGCTGATGTCAGCGATGCGCGTGGAGGGAATGCATTTGCACTACACATGCCAACGCCAGACGCATCTCCGTATATATCTGTCGCATGTGCTGCACACGTCGTACACGCACCGACGTGCTGGACCATTGTGTGACGTGCGCACCTTACGTGTAGACACGCTGGCCCTGTATGGCGTGTTTATAACACATGTCTACACTCACGCGTACCAACGTAGCCTCTAGACCATACACGTCCCAGACTTGTGATGCCACGTGTTGCAGCCAAATTGCATACGCCAGTCCAACCGTCTTTGAGGCGGTACTTACTGCATGTGCTCGACGCTAGCCGTGACTCCTCCATCGATAGGCAATTTTTGGCACCTCCCGAGCCCCTTTTTCAGGCTTTATGACCCCGTTTTGACCCATTTTTCATAATAACCTCATGTACATCACTTTCACGCATTCATATACGTAAAAAAAAAACCGAAAAACGAATGAAAATAAATTGAAAACCCTAATGGATAAAAATTGAAAAAACTTTGTTTTTGACTACCCGATCATGTAACCGCTTTGATATCACGTGTAACACGTAGCATGAACCTTATTATGTGTTCCGGATCCTACATGAAAGGGAAATAAATGGAAAAAATGCGAAAATACTTGTTTCCGGCTCCATTACACTTCCGAGGTGGTTTTCGATGCAGAAACGAGTTCCAATCAATCAAGATCTTCACGAGAACTCCTCACCGGATCGTGGTTAACGTCTTTCTACAATTTTCTCAATATGTAAGCTCTCTTAATGAGACAGAGATTCTATATGCTTACGAATGATATGCGCAGTTGTAAGGGACCTTAACCTATTTATATAGCTTCTATATTGGGCTTCTGTATCACAAGTTCAATATGGGTCCGGTCTACACTAATCAGGATCCATTTTTCAGGTGGACTTAGGCCCATTAACTTAAATAATATATTATGACACTTTATTATCTTTATCCTGATCGAATCACGTAATTTAACCGATAAGTTATCGCAAAACTGAAAAATACAATTAAATGTTGTCCAACTTTTTGAGAAATGTCAAAAATATCCATCACATACGAACATAATACGACAGTTGAAGTGCAAACTTGCAGTCATAGATTGGAGTCCAGAAAAAAAAATTAATTTAAACGGACGCTGCTAATAAAGTAGACAATAGGTTGCTTAAACTGATCTTGCTTTATTACTCAGACACTGATCTTTTTGTTTCCTGTTTAAAAAGTTTGCCCTGTTTTGCGTAGAATTTCTCTTTTATGCCTCCCAGTTAGTCATCTGGGCAAGTGGATGGACCACGTTTGTATTACATTACAACAAGGGCTAGGGGAACGATTGAAAAGGTTGTCATTCCGTCCTGCTGTTACATGTCAGTCCTTTTGTCCTAATGGATACCATGTCATTAGTTGAATGAATTTACTATCCAATAACAATTGCCCTACACTCTCTTCTTTTTCTACTACTTGATTCATCGGTGGCTCCAACTCCAAGGGTAGTAATACACTTATACACCCGCTTGATGAGGTTAAAGTTGGATAATTTATCAGAACAGAAATAGCATTAATGATGATAGTTCTGCAATCGACTTGAGATGCCTAGACCCCTCAATTGCAAATGTCAATGTTTTTCTACTTCCAAACTATAGGTTATAGATTGTAGGTACATGATAATATCTTTTTTATTCTTTTGCAGAAAACGAACTAGAAACCCATGCAACATTAGGATTCGAACTTCTAGTAATGCTAATGTTGCTTATAAGCAAGTAGCTCTCGATGCCATTGACTATCTTTCTAATTTTGGCTGCTTCAATGAACAGATATGACTTCTCTGCACCAAGACTCGGTTAAAGTGAAGCTTCAGAGCGTGAAGTGATCTTGAGATTTGCTGGGCTGTTGAGAAAGAAAATGCGATACTGATGCCTAGATGTAGCAATCTTAGCAATTCGGCAGCCAACATTAACCGGGTTAGTGGGTTGCATCTAAGTTCACAAGTACGGACAGTAAAATCAGTTACAGATATTATGAGGCTGCTAAACTCTTTGCTGTTTTTACTTCCTTTGCATGTAAATGCCTCACCGTCCAAGGCTCTGACCACAAATATGTGATGTTGGACAACTTATGCAGGAAAGTAAGGACGCCAATGTCTTGAAATGCACTTGGAATGGAACATTAGCCATCACAAAGAACATTACGTCAAGTTTCCAACGCCAAAATTTCTCATTCTCAACTACAAAATATGTAAGACTACATAAGAAAGGTACTCCAACCATTTAATAATAGATTGACAAGGTCCTGTGATGTTGTAGAGATGGAGATTGAACGCCAAAAGCCCAAAGCCAAAGGTCTAACTCTACACTCAGCACCTGAAAAAAGTATCATCGTCAGAAGCCATGAATTCCAAATATAAGACGGGTTAATATGAAGAAATTGAAGGACGGAAGATATTGTTGGCCAAAGCTCCAATAGCAGAAAAAATGAAAGTTGCAAGCTTATTAAAAACAATATAGACTTGAAAAGGCAAACTTTCTCTCCAATGGTCGACGTAACCTGGGCAAAAAGAGAGGTGAAAGGAGAAATTTTAATCATACCTGCTTTCCTGATTTTACAAGAATTAAGTCCCTCATTGTCTCCACAGCATATATGGAGCAGGCTCGCAATTCAACCTCCTCCTCACTGCCAGAAGCTATTTCACCATTGGAGCCAATTTTACTTTCAAGGTTTGAGCTATATTTCAAAACACCAAGTTGACGAAGCATGGCAGGCACTATATAGTCCGCAAATATTGTGACAGAACTAATGTCGTGGAATTCTCCATATGATTGGCCCTTGAATGCACCATATAAATCCGCTGCAAATATTTGAGCTCTTTTGTAGAAGAATACTTGGCGGCCTTTGTAAAGTGAGTGGTCACGGAAACCTAGGAACCACCAATTAGGAGTTAATACATTCATATCCTTCAAGAAAGAGTTACAAGGTAAAAGAATAGCAATATATCGAATGGAAGCAAATTTAAAATGAATATGCACCAGGAAAGTGACTGGTAACAGTGGCTACAAGCTTTGCAGCTGATTTCCCACAAGAATCAACAAGATTGGATGCCTTGCCTCCAAAGCTTTTTTCTAGTTCACAGCCAACCTGACAATGAAATGAATCAATGCCAAACAGCCAATTTATTCACTGACCTAAAGCAAGCAACTCTTCTAAACAATACTAGTCAATGATAAGAAATTTATTTCTCCCTGCAAAAACATATGGCTTGTTACGTTTTTAAGTGTAAAAGAAAACCTCATGCAGTAGACGGACGCGCTCCTCCTCCAAAGGAAGTGGTCTGGGCCATTTCAACAACTCACGTAATTCTGGACCTGGAAACTCACAGATAAACATGTACTTGGCATGATGATTAATGTACAGTGAATATATCATTATTCTCAAGGCCTCCCCTAAATTTCGGATGATCTCATAATTTTTTATGCACAGATATCACTGTATATATGATGTCATTAATACTTGACATATAAGAAAGCAACTTTCAAAAGGAGAATGTACCTGTATATTTTTGCAGACGATCAGCATCAAGCACAGACTTATCGTTATGTAAAGCTGCCTTTAGACCGGAAGCAAGATGATCATAATCTAACTCCTCATCTGTTAGAAAGTATCAGAGTATGTCATGCTTCTTGAACTGCTCATAATTCATGAACTCGGATAGAGTCACGAACTTTCAACACAGTTTAGATGCTAAATGAATAAGCAATCACATTTTCCTTCAGGTACCCAATTACACACAATCGAGGATCCCATTCCAACACTTACTATAATTTTAAAGCACAAAGTACATTTCCAAAGTTATGTTTCAGCCTTTAGCAAAAATGTAGGCCAACCAGCCACGAGAGTTGTCAGAGTATATGTCCTTTGACATCTAGAAATGAAAAGACTTGAGGGGTCCAGAACAATTAAACCCATACCACTGTTAAATGCAAAGTAAAAAGTCACGAGCATCTATGCCTGCTAATTAACTATAACAAATTACCTTTACATTGCCTCCACGATTTATATCTTTATTTTGCTCACCAGTTATATTTGCTAACAATCCAATCGATGTTTACTTTTGCAACGTCACTTATGAACCGAAAAGAAGACGCTTAACGGAAAGCGGACCTTCTTTATAGCTCAAAATATCCAAAGGGAAGCCATAATTTGTCACTGACTAAGCTCGCAGTTAAGATTATAAAATCCTCTGTTCTCATCTATCAAGTACTTGTAGAGAACACAATCCATAAAATGTTATCGCAAAACTCACTGCTCACCTCCCTAACCACGTAAACAATCCTTTAGGCGGCTAAAGGCCGCAACTTAGCTCCACCAAGTTAAGGGTACTCTCACCTCATTTTATCTCAAGTACTAAGCCAACTACAACAAAAGTCTCAGAGACCTTTAACCAAACTGCCAGACTTTTAACCAAACTGCCAGTCATTCTCAGGACGTAAAGAACCTGGAAAAACATAAAACCCAAAATGCAACAACGGCCAAAATTGGGTCCAGAAGCGAAACACACCAGGCCAAAAGCAAAAATTCACAGCATCAAGAACAAGCAGGTACTGGACGGTGAGAGGGCCGCCGTCAAAGTAGTGAATGCCTTCGAAATCCCACTCTATTTGAGGAATCTTCTCTCCTATACTCTCCACCACTTTCTCAATTCCTGGAACACACACATAAACACACCATTCCCGTTTCAGTCCTCAAATTTCCCAAATAGCGAAAACTAACAAAATCCGTCAAAAACGCGACAATGCTAGTCAGTAACAGCTACGAAACCTGCAGAGTCGACGATGACATGAGATGAGAGTCCGGCGACCCACGCGGCGCTGGCTCTGACCTCTTCCATAGCCGTCGTTGGGGTCGGAGCGTAAGGTGCCACGTTTGAGCTGTTGGGACCTTTAAACTGACTATCCAATCCTCTAACCTTTACCTGACTTCGTTTGGTCGTAAGGGCCCCACCTGCCTTTCAACCGCCGCCTATGTGACCTTCCTACTTTTGTGCATTTCGCTCACGTGCGTTATTACCTTTTCTTCGTAGAGTGTGTATCTCACTCGCTTTGATCGCGCGTGAGCATACCCATGCTAGGTAATAGCCTAGGCATAGTGGTCACGGATAAAAAGGCAGGGCCCACTAATCCCACGTGGAACCAAACCGAAGTCCACCAAGTTTCAGAGCAAGTCGATTAGGATCAGATTTAAGTCCACCAAATTTCGGTCGTATCGAATTCGAAATGGACTCGTTAGAGGCGATTAACATCATTTTTTTTCTTAACGAGCCGATCACGGATTCTTAATCCCATAATTCACGGTATTAATAAACTGTTTACTCGAAACTGAACTGTTATATATCGTCATATCTATCACGATAATAACAGATGTACTGACTGGCTAGTAAACTATGTTAATCATTTTAATGTAAGAACCACTTATTTTAATACTATACTACTTATTAAGTGTCATGTTCTCCTTTTAAAAGATGTGTTAGGGATCTTTTACTTAAGATTGGTCGTGTAATTTGTTTTTTACTCTCCTTATAAAAAAATAATAATAATGTCACTCACATCACATATTTGAATTGCTTGGGAATGGATTCCACTTTTATTGTTCCAAGTTATTATATCCACATATTTATATACGACCTACATAAATATGTAGATAAGATAAATTAGAACAGCGTTGAAACAATAAAAATGGAACAGCACCCGCATCCGCAGATGCGGGGCCCTCATGTTGATAACGTGAATTCTTAACGTGAATTCCTAATTTTAAAGAGAGAAAAAAATTTTTATTCTTTTTTTATTGTTATGATATGAAACGCCGTCGTTGAAGGTGAATTGTTGATGACAAATTATAAAGCGCAAGAAATTGATGTGGTTATTTGCTATTATTTTTTTCTAGTTGGCGAGTCCTCTTGATAGGTTCTTTTGATGGCCATAAAGCCTTGGCTACACCAATTCGCAGCCCTCCACCACCACCGTCACCGCTGTGACAGCCACCATCTCTTCTCTCTCTTCATTTCTTCTCCTAAAAATAACCTCATCTCTCTCTCCTCTCTCTTCATCTCTCCGTCACCTATCGCTTTCCTCCGTCAATTAGCCTACAGCTCCTCCGCGGATCTTTACCACCGACTCAGGCCCTCTCCAGACACGCTGTCGCAGAAGATTGCGAAATCAATTTGCCGCCCCGGCACTCCTTCCAAGGCTAGGGTTTACTCCGACATCAATGTAGTACGCCCCAAGGACTACTGGGACTACGAGTCTCTCACCGTTCAATGGGGGTAAGTCTCTTCTTTTTGTATAATTTTTTATCTGTATTCGTTTATTTGGTATTCAATTAATTTAATACAGAGCACGCGGGAGTCTGAAACGTCCACTACTACGTAGCCTTGCCCATAAAACTGTTTCTGATCAATTAATTTAAGAAAATGAAAGGATAAAGGAGTTGATTGTTTCTCTGAATATTAAATGAATGATTGTTCAATTGGATGAATTATAGGTTATATAAAGATGTTGGTAGTAACTAGAATTTTTGCTTCTCTTTATGATCATTGGACACTTGTCTTGACTGTCTAATGGATGCATTTGTGACAATCGTGGGGTGGGCAAACTCTGCATTAGAATGCTTATACATGCTAATTTGCATCAGCTGTGCAGTTGCAGGTTCATCTGAACTTAGCTTAATATGCCTATGTGAAGTTGTTCAGGTGACAATTAGTTGAAAGTGACATAAGCTCTTAATATGCCTATGTGAAGCTATTCAGGTGATAATTAGTTGAAACTGACATAAGCTGATGATTCTGCTTATTTTTCCCGATCCAAGTGAAATAATGTAAATGAGCCTTATTGGGGGTTTTTCTTTAGTTGTAGCTCTGTAATTTACATCTCTATCTTCTTTTTTTCTTTTTCCTTTTTCTGCTTTTGATCACTCAGTGCAGTGATTTGGGCCTTGACTGTCATCTTATGGGTTCTTTGTCATTGTTTCCAGAGAGCAAGATGATTATGAGGTAGTGAAAAAGGTTGGGAGGGGAAAGTACAGTGAGGTTTTTGAAGGTGTCCATTGCACAAACAATGAGAAATGCATCATTAAGATCCTTAAACCCGTGAAAAAGAAGAAGGTGAATGATCGTTTTTCCTTGTTGAATTGTCATCATGTTCCATTCAATTCACAGTTTTAAATGATGCTTAATATTACTTTTATATGTTTGTTTTATCCAAAAATATAGTTTTGTTGTCTTTTACTATATGATGGTTTTACTTGTATGCATGAATTTGTCATTCCTAACAGACTGTGATATTCTCTTTCTTTGCTTTCTTTATAGTTGATATCGTGAGTATTTAAGGGATTTTTAAATCAGTAATCTATCTCTGCTCTGCTTTCAAATTCAGAGCAATGGTGGACTGCGCCTGCACATGAACATATAGGTTACTGTCAATAGTACTTTAGATTCCCCGATTTTTGTCTGTTTTTCAATATAGTGGCCTGTACACATGAAATGAAAACGCTCATTACTTATACATTATATGGATGCTTGCCCTTGGAATTTTAGTCATGTCTGTTAATGAGTTCCTTCATGGTGGTTTATTGTTAGTTGGAAAAGGTAAGAATGCATTATTCAGAAACATCCTTTGAGTTTTGGGCGATTTTTACTTGGATACTGCACCTTACTGGCTTTCCCACGATTCATGTTTAATAGTGATGACCCAAAATTGTTTTATTGTTACTATGTACACTAGTCTTGAATGTTCATCACTTTGAGGCTATGCCTGATATTTAATCTTTTGATATTGATAGCTCTTTGTGTGCTGAACATTGAAGGAAATTGATGTTCCTTGTGCATGTAGTTGGTACATAAGACATGAATTACCTTATTCTTTTATATCTTTGTCTGCTGTGGCAGAGTTTATAGGGACATTGAGGGTTTACTTTGTTTTCCAATGGCTGCAGATTAAAAGGGAGATAAAAATCTTGCAGAATCTCTGTGGAGGGCCGAATATTGTCAAGCTGCTTGATATTGTTAGAGATCAGCAATCAAAGACCCCAAGTCTTATATTTGAATATGTGAATAACACTGATTTTAAAGTGCTTTATCCAACTCTGTCTGACTATGATATTCGATATTACATATATGAACTTTTGAAGGTATCTTTCCCATTGTTTGTTTTCCTCTTTAGAGAAAACAATATATATCATAAAAGCGAAGATCATTATGCAAGTCATGGATCCTTTTCTACAGGCGTTGGATTATTGCCACTCTCAAGGTATCATGCATCGAGATGTGAAGCCTCATAATGTCATGATAGATCATCAGCAGAGGAAACTTCGTCTAATAGATTGGGGCCTCGCAGAGTTTTATCATCCTGGGAAGGAATATAATGTTCGTGTTGCTTCAAGGTTTGTTTTGTCTTGTGAACATCATAGATAAATTGGTTTCTGTATTTCAACTTGTATGGCCGCCAGCCTTGTTTAAATTCTTCTTTGCAAAACTGCTTTTCTCTGTTGATTCAATCCTATGAATTTATGTGTAATTTTACTTCCATTTTCTTTGTTTCTCCTCTCCAGATACTTTAAAGGACCGGAACTTCTAGTTGACTTGCAAGACTATGATTATTCTTTGGACCTATGGAGTCTTGGTTGTATGTTTGCAGGGATGGTTAGTGTTTTTATCCATAATTCTGTAAATTGTTTGTCAACTGCACCATTTATATTTGCAAGATCGTTAACAATTGGCAATGCTAAAGGCTGAAGTAGAGCCTGATTCTCTCTTTGGACCATCTTTTTGCATCCTGATATACTCGGAGTAATAATTTTGATATGCTTTTATTTCATCATAGATAATAGGGCTGGGTCATTTATGGACTTTGCCTGGCCTTTGATAGATCTGATGGTGGAAACATTAATTTTCAATTTATCATCTTCTTGTTTCTTGACATCATATGATGTGAAATACCTGATAATATGGTAGTAATATTGAATGCTCTGTTCACTGATGAAACGTCAGTAAATTAATGTGCAGATATTCCGTAGAGATCCATTTTTCTATGGGGATGATAATGACGACCAGCTGGTTAAAATTGCCAAGGTATATGATTAGGTAATGGTTTAGAGAATATGTAATAGTAGCTCTTTCTGTAGATTATTTTACTGTTTCAATTGCAGGAGTCATAGATGGTTGCATTCTCATAAATGCCTTGAACAAGGTTTAAACTTAAATCAATTTTTTTTAATAATCCATTTGTTTGCCTAAAAATCTTAGATTTAGTCTTTTACATTCAAATAGTATACATTTAAAAAAGATAAAAAAGACACAACTTATCAATTTGTATTACTGGAATTTAGATTGAGTTTATCGTCATTGGAATTGTGGGAATCGTGCCAAGCGGTCCGATGGGGATTCTTAGTTTCCCCATCGTGTATTCTTAGTTTCCCCATCGTGTAAAACCTTCAAAAAATGCAGATCTAATTAGTTTTTAGTACTAAACATGCAAAGAAATCTGATTATTTTTGTTTCTGGAACTGCTGGAGGGAGCAGGTACATGATTATAAGGCCTGGATGTCTAATTCTACTTTCCCTCTGATGCAGGTGCTTGGAACAGATGAGTTAAATGCATACTTGAATAAGTATCGCATAGAGATGGATCCTCATCTTGCAGCCCTTGTTGGCAGGTTTGCTAGATTTTCTATATCCTCTCTCAAATCTTCACCTTTAAATGTCAAGCTATCTAATTTGAGCAAACCTTTCTGTGTACAGACATAGCCGGAAACCGTGGACAAAGTTCATTAATGTGGATAATCAACATTTGGCAGTTCCTGAGGTAAAAAATCAATTACAAGGAGAATTTATATTTTTATGTTTGCACCCCACTTAATTTATATTTATATATTGTCCTTGAAGGCTGTTGACTTCCTTGACAAGTTGCTGCGGTATGATCACCAAGAAAGACCCACTGCAAAAGAAGC
>JANKOE010000204.1:55646170-55663968 GCA_026284465.1 Erythroxylum citrifolium
ATTTTCAAGGCACTTTAACATGTAATTAATAAGGGTATATCAGACATTTCATTAACTTTCTTAATAAGTGTGCATTTATCTAAAACGTCACTTAATATGAATCGGAGGGAGTATCTAAAACGACACTTATTATGAATTGGAGGGAGTATGTATCAACGATGATGAATAGTACAATTGCACCAAGAATTATATTACATCCAGCATTAGGTTGATTAGGCAATTAGCCGTGTCAATATAGGAATGAGAAGCTTATAAGCCAATCGATCCTCGAGTGATGGAGGAAAGCAAACGTTCAGTTTAACGAATTAATCCTTATTTATATTTTATTTCTTTGTTCATATTAATTTATCACAATTGATTTTTAGTGTATAAGCAAACATTCCAACTCCTTTACGATTTAAAACAGTTTTGAGTTTTCTTTTCAATGTGTCAAAACTAAAACAGAAAGCAACTTCATCTTCCTAACCCATATCTCAAAAAACCTTGCCCTACGTACTAAATCTAAGTTTACGTTCATGTTCTTGCTGCTCTCTTTAGATGTTAATTAACTTGATAGTGTAACAGGCTAAATTAGTTAAGCATGTACTTAGTAGTCAGATTAGCAAGATGACACGACCAAATTCTGAGGAGTTGCAATGTAAGGTAAAGTCGGTAGATGTTGTCTTCACGTGAATGCCAATAATGCACACACATGGATTGGAATGGATACACGTAACACATGACCCTAGCAACTCATGATCAGCAGATGCCCTAGCTGCAATATTTCTTTCCAGGAGTTTATTTATCTGCTTTTTTTTTTTGTTCAATTTTCCTTTTCTTTTTGAAAAACAAGACTCCCAATAAATGGAAACCTAATTAAGTTTCTTTTGTCAAAAACTTTCAGATTTTCTCTTTAATACGCATATAAACAGCTAACTGAGACGATGGATATCAGTTTAACTGAAGTAGGGTTTTCCAGGAAAACAACCCAAAAGAGTTGAAACTGAGAGACAACTAAGAAACTTAGGCATATAGAAGAGCATGTAGTTAGTTACCTTCAAAGATTGACTATAATGCTTAGTCTTGGATAATGAAAACTATTCAGGAATGTTCAATCTTTTCGAATAAACTATAGAATGACATTTAAAGGTCTGGTTTTCGAGAATGAAGTATGGTTTTGCAGCATCAATATGTTCTTAATTTCTTCTGTATTACTGAACTAGTGGGGTCTTGAAACAGCTTGTCTTAGATTTCTCCATGATTATAACAACTCAAGAAAAGATTTTGATCAAGAATGGTGGCGAGTACTGGCTAATGGTCCTAATCATAAATCAATTAAATGAAAGCATCTGTTTGGTCCCTGAGCTAAGGCTTGGATTTCTCCATGATTATAACAGCTCAAGAAAAGTTTGTTGATCAATAATGGTGGCGAGTGCTGGCTAATGGTCCTAATCTTAAATCAATTCAAAGAAAGATTCTGTTCGGTACCTTAAAATGAATTTTTATGATCTGCTAATCTCCATTATTATGGGGAAGAAAACATATCAGAGGTCCACATTTCACTGCCAGTGCAGCTCATTATCTGAGGCAGCATATATTCTTGCTTTATCTCAATTTTTTTTTATAAGGATGCATGATATGCACCAGATCCCAAGGGTTTCTGTGGATTATTATATGAATTTCGTTTTTTGTTGATTAAAGTCATTCCGACAGGAATAAAAATAACACAAACATGAACTCGTACCAGAATCCGTTGAGGGGTTCAAGTAGTTTTCGGAGTCCTAAAGCATAGTCTACGTAGTGTATTCCACACCATACAAGGAAAGGATTGTCGGCTTGCTTACCTGCCTAATCTAAATGATCGCGAACGCATAACAACACGAGAACTTGATAGGTAAGTACAAGGATATACCGTATCTGCTAAGGTCATCGTCAGAGACACCTGTTCAACTTCGTAAACACAAACAATTCACGCAATACAAGAACAAGATATACATAGGCCGTGATGAAATGAAGTATCCAGTTTGGCAATGTCGTTTCCTATATCTTTAAGGTTGGACCCAACTGCCAACTGTTCTAGATTTCTTAGCTAATTTGTTTTCAGTTACATCCGTTCCATGCATTTTTTAGATTTTATTTGTCCTTTCCCTTTAATAACTACAAAAGCCAAAAGATGGAATAACGGTGTGACGTTGGTGGATAGGTATGGATGGACTATAAATTATTAAGTAGGAGGAGAACTCCATATTCTTTCGTGGCTTATAGTTGCTTTTTGTTCATTTATATAATTTTATATGATTTAAATTGTGCCATTAAAATAAATTTTACAATTTAATGAAAAGCTAGTTTATTTTAATAACAATTTTTGGTTATAATTGTATTATTACAATATATTTAAGTGCCTAAAAAAGAAAGGATGTTTGGCCTAAGAGCACACTATATTTTATTATGAAATAAGATGAGAGTTAATGATTAGTGTCCTTTAATCTTCGAAAGTTCCCCCCGTTGCTTTTAACAAATTTAAAGAGTATGGTTGTGGATTGTGAATAATGCCAACTAAATTATACTTTAAAAAATTGTTGATTGTGTGTGATAGTATATATTATAATTAATATAAATAATTTCTAGATAATTCACATCTTATATTTGGGTACAAATTATATTCTTTCTTATACATTTTTTGCTAATTAGTTTAATATTTTTGTATATAAATAAGTACATCTCTTTTATTGTAAGATATAAAAATATATATAAATAATTCATTCTCTATTAGTTTTTATTTGGTACCTGCTTAAATCTTCATAAGGTTGGTATAGATTTTTGGAGAAGAATTGATTCTTTTCGGGTGGTTCTTATACTATTTTGCTTTTTGGTTGATTGTTCTTCGCTGAGCTTCATTGATTTTGACCATGAACAAAGATTTGTTGCTCAACTTTGTATTGATTGAGCATATCAAAAGATTCCTCTCATCAAGACGATTCTAATGTCGATGAAGGTATCTTCTGTTGTTTTTATAGTGCTAAAGCATAATAAGTGAATAAAAGAGAAGAGAAAGCAAAGGTTTTGTCGTAGAACACCGTTATAATCCCATATTATTATTGATAGCAACAAGCTCATTATATAGAGTTGAAATGTAACAGAAAATCTTAAATATTTGCTAAAGATCACAATAATATCTCTAAATTTATTCCTAAAATTAAGCACTAAATATCATAATCAAATTTGCCTAAGATCTGATTAATTTGACCATTTATTTCGTAAGAATCTGCAACCTAAGGGATTTTCCAACAAACTCCTCCTTGCCTTAGGAGTTGCAGAGCTTTAATGTCAAAATAATTCATCCTCTTGATATATTGCTTTTGCCTTTTCATTTTGTGATTTTTTTTGCAATGTTGGCATGGTGGATATATATGAATCATTATTATTTCTGTTGTTGTTGTCGATCTTGTTACTCTTGTTTTTGTCTCCTCCTGAATTTTTTTCTTTTTTTTGTGCATCTTGATTTGAGTCATTGTAGGATTTGTTGGCAAATCCGGAACATCGTAGTCTTCATCTACAGCTTCCCACAAGTCATTTGCTTCAAGGAAAGCCTCCATTCGAATAGCCCAACTTAGATAATTTCTTCCATCAAACACTGGTAGAGTAATGGCAGTGAAAGATGATTCTGAATCCATCGTCGTGTGGTTTTTGATTTGTGGTGTGGGAAAACGTAGAATGAGTTATGGGTTATAGTTATAGGTTTGTAGGTTTATAGATACCTTAAGATCAAGAGAGCTTTGATACCAATTGTTGTTTTTTTTTTAATGTGGAGAAGACTCTCAAATTTTATTAAATTGAAGCTTGCCAATTTATACAGTCTTTTTTTAACTAAAATTTAAAAATCAGATAATATCTAATCTAAATCAGCATAAAATAAAATCTAATTTATTTGATAGATATTAAATCAATATCTCTAAATTGATTCCTAAAATCAAAAATCTGCAAACCTAAGGGATTTTCCAACAGCATCCCTACTCCTAGGTAATGAATTAAGAAGTAGCGCAATTCATCGGCAGTGTCATTTCTACCTTTAATAACTTGTTGACAAGTTGTTGTAGACATGAAACCAGACCCAAGAGAAACAACCAGTTCAAGAACGTTAGCAGACCCAGCTGAACCTAAGAAACAATTTCCGGGCACAACACACGCAAAAGACAAAGACAATCAGATGTCAAGATTATGAGCTATAATATTGTTGCAATAGAATGATTGTAGAAAAAAGAATATTCATAGTACTGTACGAAGATTAGCAATATGTATGGTTGTATCAAATGTATGAATTTCCAATATAAATAGAACAGTGAAAATTTGAAAGGGAGTAAGACAATTTATCCCAAAAGTTTTCTCCCCTTTCCCATCATTCTCTCTCTCCTTACTCACTTTTGTGCAACACAAGTCCCTTGAAACTATTCAAGCATTTAATCATATATGAATAATTTTGTATTGTTAACTTGAACATGTCACTGTCATGAGGGACTGAATCCTCCATCTTAAATTACACAAGAAAATGACTCCTCTAAACCAAGGCTCTAATACCACTTTTAGCACAAAATATAACAATATGAAAGTTATTGTGTTCCCTCTTTATATGATTAAAGTAGACATTTAAAATAATAAGAAAGTAAGTAGGGAAGTAGAAGTATAAGATTATAATTTTTACATGAAAAACTCTCAAAACATAAGGAAAAACTACAAGACTATAGGGCCAATAAGACTTCAGCTATATTAAAGTCAGATTACAAGAAGAATCTTTCACATACAATTTTGTGAAACATACGCTCAAGTTTAAGAGATATAGATAACTTCTCAAACTTCTTCACTCTAAATGAATTTATCTTTTACTTGTAAAGAACTTATGAGACACACCTCTTCTCCTCTATTCATAGGAGGCTTTGTGAAGTCTTTTGAAATTCTTCAATTAATGTTGAAGTTTTTTAGAGTTTGAATAACATTTTCTCATGCATGATCTAAGTACTCAAGTTCAGATAGTTTTGATCCCTCAAAAATTCCAACCAAGGAGAATGCAAATCTAAAAATTGCATAATTTCTCCTCCAAAATAACTCATTTGGAATTTCTAATGAAAACTCCAACAAAAAAAGATTGTCTTTCCCATTTTGTGAAATTCTAAAACTAATTTATATTTGTTAACTCATAATTATAGAAGAATCCAACAAATCCATATATAATTACTATCTTTTAAATGCATTTGATACATTTTTTAATATTTGATTATGATGAATATTCTATCTCATGTGGGACTCTTTGAAGATAAGGTTTATTTGGGATAAAAATCCTAGTCATGATAGGATTTAATTGAAATAAAATTTTTTGGTGATTTTTGGACTCTTCTTGATAGCATATTTTGGGGGATAATGCTTATCTAAGATAGCTTGATTTTTGGAGATATCATTGACTATTTTGCAGCTGCAGTTTTATTGTGTTTTATATGTTTATGAACTAATTTTGTATAGATAGACATCAACCTATCGCAAACTTTTCTGAGAATCACGTCACCTGGGCTGAACCGTTTTGGTGTTGCGCTTTCTTTGGATGGTCATGATACAGTTTGTCTTGAAGTGGACACTTTGAATTCTGAAATGTAAGAGGTTGTTAGATTCATATCCAAGGTGACGTTACTTGCATTAGGTGGGGCTGGTCATATCTACTCATCTACAACGGATCCTCCGCCAATGGAGTCATTATCTGAATGAATAAGTGTTAAGAAAAGACCTTCACTTAGTTTTGTCCATATGGATGATCGGTTGAAGTACTTATCACCTACACAGTGGCTACAGTAGATGGAATAACAATTGCACATAGAGCTCAAGTTGTGATATCCAATATGAATAGAAACGATTATTTTGTTGGTGATTTTTCAAATTGGGTAACTGCATTTTCTGTCCATTGCGAGGGATTTTTTGGGTTGTCGATTATAGTGGTTTTCATGTGAAACTTTCAGTAGCCTTGGTGTTTTTGTAGCTCTTCATGTATGACATTTTCGGTGGAAAGGTTTTTGTTTCGTTGGTGACTTTTTAGCTGTTGTGCGTGGGATGTTCCAATGACAATATTGAAGCTTCACAGTAGATTCTTTCGATGGACAACTTCTCATTCTTTCATTGACGAAGCTACATTGTTAGGGAAGTTGTTTTCTTTCTCAAGAGTCTTTATTTATGTTCGTAGTTATTTTAATCACTTGAGTTATTTTATTTTCATCGTTTATTATAAAATAATATTGAGAAAATCTTCTGTTGAGGTTAGTACGAGGCGGTCATACTATTGGGTGTGATTTATTTTCACGGATAGTGGGAACGAGGGATAGTGTTAATGGTTGGGTGAGTCGGCGTTGTTATGCCTTGAGTAAAACTATTGTTGAATCACAGGTAAGAGTAATTAAGCTAGGTGAGGGCTTTGCGGACGTAGGCAAGATGTGCCAAACTGCGTTACCAGATCTTGGGAGTTGATTTGTTTATTTTATATTTAATTTTTCTATTTTTGTTTGTGCTAGAAACAACTGCA
This sequence comes from Erythroxylum citrifolium, assembly GCA_026284465.1. Classification (NCBI taxonomy): domain Eukaryota; kingdom Viridiplantae; phylum Streptophyta; class Magnoliopsida; order Malpighiales; family Erythroxylaceae; genus Erythroxylum; species Erythroxylum citrifolium. The sequence continues at coordinate 55,652,706 of JANKOE010000204.1, forward strand.
GCTGAATCAAAAATTTTGCGAAACTACATCTTTTTGATTTATAGTTGGTATCAGAGCGAGTCCCCAAATCAAAACTTGGTATAACATGTTGGTACAGATCTGCATTTTATAAATATGACTACAATAGAAGGAACATAAATCACTAGGCTATCGCTATTAGATGGATCCAATTATCCTGCATGGAAATCATGAATGAGAGTCTTTATTAAAGCACAAGGAATAAAAACTTGGAACTCGGTTTTAAATAGCTGGGCATATCTAATGGCGATTGATGAAAAGGAAGAAGTAGTGCTTAAAGATGCATATGAGTGGACAAGGGCTAAAGAAGAGAGAGCGCTTAGAAATTCTCAAGCCATGCATGCTATATTTAGTGCAGTTGATGAAGGTTACTTTGCCATGATATCAGCCTGTGAATTGGCGAAAGAAGTGTGGGACACTTTGCAAACTATACATGAAGAATCGAAATCTATGATAGCCTCGAAGCTTCAGATGTTGGCTATGAGATTTGAAGAGTTGAGGATGGATGAAAGTGAAATTATTGGAGACTTCTATGAGAGATTGCGTAACACAACAAACCAAGCACATCAACTTGGGAAGAAGTACTCTAACTTGAAATTGGTTAAGAAGACATTAAGATCACTACCTCCGAGATTCATACCGAAAACTACAGCAATTGAGGAAGCTCATGATATCAATGAATTGTTGTTGGATAAGATAATTAAGATTCTTACCAATTTTGAGATGAACTTGTTGAGGGATAAATGAGAGAAAAGTAAAGGATTGGCACTGCAAGCTGAAATCAATAAAGTTGTGAATGATGTAGAAGATGAATCCAACGAGAATGAAGATCTTGTATTATTGACAAGTAATTTCAGTAAACGGTTGAAGAAAATGAAAAAGGATAGACCCGAGTTTAGATAGAATGGTGGGAGTTCATCGAAAAACAACTTTAAACAATAAGCTAAAACTCAAAAGAGTGAAAGAAAAGTAAATAAATTTCAATATCATGAATGTCAAGGCTTCGGATATGTGCAAACAGAATGTGCTAACACCTTGAAGCAGAGAAAGGAAAGTCTTATACGAGTACTTGGAGTGAGAATAAATTTGGAAGTGAGTATGATAGTGAAGTGGAATTTGTGAGCAATAATGCTGTGTTAGTTACTTTATATAACAGAAGTCTAATTGCTTACTTAACAACAATCAAAAAGGAAGAAACTGACGATGAAACTATGGATAAATCACTCCAAAATTTTGAGAAAAATGTAGATGAATCAGTACAAAGTTCAATTTCAAATTATAACAGTAATGATGATAGTGATTCAAATTACAAGAGGGAGGATGTTTGCAAAGCTTATGAGTTAATGTATTCTAAATGGGTGCAAACGTGCAAGAAGAAAGAAAAACTAAAGAAGGAAAACTCCTCTATGAAGAATATCATTCAAGATTTAGAGATGAATTGTTATCTACAATAAATGAGCTTGATGAAACGAAATTAAAGCTAGTCAGTATGGAAAAAAGGATGAGAATGTTAACTAGAGGTATCAAAAAGTTAGAAAAGTTGCAAGAAATTGGTAAGATTAAAGGAAACCTACGAGGCATTAACTATAAAGGTGAATGTTCTAAGTCGAATGATGAGAAAAATAGTGCGACCAGATTTATACAAGGAGAAACTTCGAGGAAGAAACGAAAATTTATACCTACATGTCACTTTTGTAGGGTTATTAGGCAATAAGGCAGAATTGTTACAAGTTGCTACAAATGATATTTCAAAGGGGTCAAAACCAAAAATCGAGACATTCTTGGTTAAACTTTCAGCAGCAACCAACGTTACCAAAGCAAACTTAGGTTAGAAAAAATCAGTCTCACACATTAGAACACACACACCTGGGAGTTAATATTAGAAACTATTCAGATCCACAGTTAGTTGTTACTAGAAAAGAAATAAACCAGACATCTGATAATAGAGATGATGAGACGAGGAATAAGGTCAGGTTTGAATTTCTTCGAGAGGCATAAGAACCTTGCTTTTTTGAGTTTTTGATTTTTGGGTTTTTTAAGGTTCAAGTGATTGGTATGTGTTTGAATTTTTATTATATGTGAAAATGAGGCTGTGTTTGATGTTTTGCAAGTTTTGCTTTTGGACTTTGAATTACAGAGCGATGTCGAAAAAATATTGATGCTTAGTTGGAGCCCTGTAGGAAGATTCAGATTTTCTATGATTTGGTTTTTCAAGTTTTATCTTGGTTTCTCTATATCATGGGCTGTATGAGTTTGGGTAATATGCACTCATATGGTTTATGTGAGGAGGAGATTGATTAAGTTTGATTATGATTCGTTGAATGCATTTTTGGGGTTTTTGAATTTAATGAGTCATATGTGGATGACTTTGATGTAAGTAATGATATATTGGCTAGTGTTTTGACTAATGATAAATTATCATCTTGGAGTGCTTATGATTCTTCCACTGCATCTACTACTGATTTTTATACTTCTTTATTCGCCGATATTGATCACATTGAAGACATTCTTCATTTTGACATTGTTTATTTTCATCTGATATGACTGTTCAATTTAGGGGAAGATTTAAAGGTATCTCCGTGACTATTAGTCTTACTTTTTAGCATCTTTTTGTCCCAATAGGGAGAATGAATTATTGTTTATTCGGATATTTGTCAAATGCATACTGGGAAGTTATTTGAGACTTGATGTTCGATTAAGGGGAAGTTACGATTTGATATTGTGTGTCCAATTATCCTTTTAAGGGGGAGTTTTGATATGTGACAAATAATGCCAAAAATGGGGAGATTGTTAAGATATGTGTTATGATATTTTGGGCATTATTTATAGTTGAACATATTTAATTAGTTAAGGAATGTTATTATGATGAATATTTTATCTTATGAGGAACTCTTTGAAGATGAGGTTTATTTGAGATAAAAATTCTAGTCATGATAGGATTTAATTAAAATTAAATCACCATATCTTAACTAAGATAAGATATAGAGTTTTCGTGATTTTTGAACTCTTCTTGATAGCCTATTTTAGAGATAATGACCATATAAGGTAGCTTGATTTTTAGAGATATCATTAACTATTTTGCCGGCGCAGTTTTATTGTGTTTTATATGTCTTATGAGATGATTGTGTGTAGATAGACATCTAAACCGTTTTGGTGCTGCATTTTCTTTGGTTGGTCTTGATGCAATTTGTATTAGAGTGGACACTTTAAATTTTGAAATATAAGAGGTTGTTAGATTCATATCCAAAGTGACGTTACTTGTATTAGGTGAGGTTGGTCATTCTTTACTTACGTTCGTTTGTACCAGAAACAATTGTGACCGACTCAGAAATTTTGCAAAATTACTGGATCATTTCAAATTTACAATTACCTAATTCAACAGATGCTTGAACTCGCTTACAGCAAACATTTTATGTTAGGGCCTCAAGAATCATTTTATATATAAACATCTCTCTATTGTATTCACATACTAACTAACTCTTCATAAATATACATCTTTTATTTTTAACCTTCGTACTATAAGCAAAGTCCTAACTAATCCAATTATGGATTCTGGAGAAGTTGCAGAAACTAAAAGAAGACAGGTAAGCTGCCAACAAACGTGTCAGGAACTACTTAATGGGAAAGGTGAAATAGGAAGACCCCAGAATTCACGTACTACCCACATTGTGAAATAAGGAAATGGAACCCATGATCTGTTACACCTAGCCTGGAGACGTAATACAATAATACGGCATCACCCCTGTACACATTCTCACACATAGAGTCAAAGTCGCTGACCATCTCGGTCTTGGGAATTTGCTGGCACCGGCACTGGCACTGGCACTGTAACGTATAACCCAGGAAGGGACAATGTTTTGACTTGCCTGATTATTCTTGTATAAATTGTATTAGACTTGATTAGAAGACTGAATTATTTGTACTGAATTATAGTGGAGGGGGAGCGTCTTCTTGTTTGTTTCCTCCTCCTTGAAATCCAATGCATATTCAACGCAACAATGGCATATGTGGTCCAGCTTTTTGACACGTGAAGACGCTCCTGCTCTGCAAATTCTATAATTTGCAAGTTATCATTAATTCTTTCTTAGGCTTATGTGTTATAACCCTTAGATTAGACCCCACTGAGCCTATAACTTTCAGTCCCTCCAAATCTCTGATCAAAGTTGTAGGGTCCTCTTTTGCTTTCCATGTTTAGAAAATCAGACCCGTGCGAACGGTTTGACCTCGTTGGTCCGGTCCCAAAACTACTCAGAAATTATTTTGCGGTTGAATAGAAAACCGGTCAATCGGCTCAACCAAAGAGGAAGCAACCAAGAAAAAGATTTACTCAATCCAAAAGGTAGAAACTAATATTTTAAAAGTCAGACTAAAAGTTAAATTAGATATAAAACTTAAAATTTAAAAGATTTAATCGGTATTAGACCGTTGATTAAAGATTAAATAAAATTAAAATAAGAGGTTTAAAAGATTTAACAAGTATTAGACCGTTATAAAATCGATTAAAGGTTAAATAAAATTAAAATTTTAAAAAATAATTGAAAAAGATTATCTTTACCCAAAAAATTTAAAATTTAATTAAAAAAAACTGTTAAATGAAAATTGATCAGTTTATAAAAATTTATTAGTTTATAGACAATTAATTAATAAACTAATAAATTTCAAACAACAAAGATTATTAAATTGAATCGATTTGAAAATTTAAAAATCGAACTACAAAATTAGTCAACTTAAAATTTTTACTATTAAATCGATTGAACTAATTCGATTTTTAAACATTAGTGGAAACGATATTAAGACTCGTAACTTATGGCCTTATAGGGAATACACTAAACATTAACCATTTGAATTGTTATTCATGCCAATATTGAAAAAATATATGGATGTTTTTTTGGGTCTTTTGTTTCCATTTATTACATGTCCATTAAAACTTTATATGTTTTTCCCTCAAAAAAAAACTTTATATGTTTTAAGAAAACCATAATATAAATTGTGTGATTATAAGGTTTAACTTCAGTTTATCACATTAAAAAAAACATATATTGAATTATTGCTCCTTTAGATTTAAAGGCCCTGTTTGACAATCAACAGATTATATTAGTTGTTAGCCTGTTAGCTGATTCTATCAACGGTTAGCTAACAACTGATTATATTAGCTGATTTGACTAATGAATAACATTAGCTATTTATTAAAGATCTTTGGTAAAATTAATTCTTTAGTATTAAGTGTTTAAGTGTAAAATGACTTATGAGAGCATGGTATTAAAAAAAAGACCATGAATAGATATTTAATTTTACAAAAATTTAAGCTTTTAACTTTAATAAAAATATAGAATATTCTTAAAAATTTTGTCACCATAACATATTGTTTATTTTGTAACCAAAAAACTTATTTCATTAGTACAAAAATACTCCAAGTTTTGTAATTAAAAAATTTACTTCACTGTAAAAAATTTTATCCCTGTAGAATACATGCATAATTTTAAGTTTGAATTATCCACAATATCACTATAGCATAATTAACATAATTCAAAAATTAAAAAAGGAGGGTATAATTGATTTTTACCTATTAATTTTTGGTTGATCATAAAAAAAGCTCCTCTTATGGAGCTTTTAGAAATCAGCTTATTAGAGTTAAATAAGCTAACTAATAAGTCATTTATTAAACATATCAATAGATTTTAAAGATTGTCAAAAAATTAACTTTTAGTCAATAAGTTAACTAACAACTTATCAACTGGTAGCCAAACACTTTCAAAAATTGTATATATTTGTTTTCATTTTAATACTGTATTATTTTTTGAAAATGCATAAATAATAACATTATATGATGATTAATAAAGATATGTGCTTAAACATTATTTGATCCTATTTAATCATTTTAAATCTAAACCAACCAATTAGGAATTCATATAGTCTTTATGAAAATTTAAAATCTAGACTTCGAGATAATCGAAAATCTCAACAAAATCACTACTACTTATCTAATGTCGATTTCATAACTTGTAGAACACAACGGTTTGTTGGGAAAATAATTACATGATTTCTAATCACATTGCTGTTATTTCTTAATATATTTCTTTACGTTCATCTAATTTTGTAATTATTAAATAAAATAATATTATTTTGATTTAATTTAAAATTTGAATATTAATCAAATCGAATCTAAATAAAATGTCATTCCCAAAAAAAAAACCAATATTAGGACTTTTAATTATTCAATTGTTTAAATTTGCTGTATAATCTTTTAAGGTTTTTTAATTTGGTGTCAAATTATTTTTAAAGTTTTCAATTTAACAAATAAACTTTTCAAATTTGTATAAATTAAGGTAAAATGTTATTTTGATGATGCAATATATTCAGTGAATGTTACGTAAATATTAATCTATTAGCTAAATCAACAAAAATTAATATTTTAAATTGAATTATTAAAATTTTAAAAAGTAATCTCCCTAACATTTGGAACTCGGAGGTAGTTTGAGGCTATGTATAAGACCAGACCGTATGTTACTACTACGTGGTACCTTCGGTTACAATTACGTATGTACATAAGCTGGAAGTAAGCGTTTAATAGCGCCACTTTTATATCTCTTCCGCTAAATTTGGCGGCACCAAAACCGCTACACTCCACTTCCTCACTCACCTTTAAACTACTCTTCATCTTTCTATCTTAACGTCCTCTTTCTCTAGATTTTATCAATCTGGGCACCATGGATTTGGCAGTTTAATCATTACAAAAACCCATGTTCCATTTTTAGTTCTTGAGGTTATCCTAGCGAAAATGGGATACTTTGACAGTGTCGGGTGTGTGTCTGGTCTGTTGTGCGAGGAAAAAGAAGCTTCTTGGTTCAGTGACAAAGGAAATGGCGATACTTGTACCTTTGACTACCAAGATGATTGTATTGTTTTAGGTAGTGAGGACATAGAGTACATAGAGAAACTAATTCAGAAAGAGACCGCGTTTGGATTTGAATGTTGTGTTCCCTCTGATCGTTGGTCAAGAACCAGCAGTGGATGGTTGAAATCTGCGCGCTTGAATGCCATTGAGTGGATTTTCCATGTTCGTGAAGAGTTTCTGCCTTTTGAACTTTCCCATGTTTCATGTTTGCTGTGATTTGATTTTCTCTTGCTTGCTTTCAAGATTGAGTTCTAAATCCTTGGTTCCGTTTTGCTTACAGACTAGGGCACTTTTTGGATTGCAATTGCTTACAGCTTATCTCTCTGTGACTTACTTGGACCGGTTTCTTTCGAAGAGATCGATTGATGTAAATAACAAATCCTGTCTTGTCCTAAAGGTTTTCATTTTTCGCTATGGCAATGGTAATGAGTTGATGTTGGTTTCAGGAGGGGAACTTGTGGGCTGTTCGATTGTTGTCCGTGGCGTGTTTGTCAATAGCGGCGAAAATGGCGGAGTGTACAGTTCCAACCTTATCAGAGTTCACAGTTAAAGATTATTGCTTTGAGAACGAGGTGATTCAGAGAATGGAGTTATTGGTATTAACTACTTTGGAGTGGAAAATGGCTTCAACCACTCCTTTCCTCTATCTACCTTACTTCTTTAACAAAATCTGTGGTGAATGTATAACTAAAGAACTCGTCTCTAGAGCTGCAGAGCTCATCGTGGCAACGGTGAAAGGTGAATCTTTCAAATCGAACACTCCTAATCCAATTTGATCTCTGTATCTATGGCGTGTTTGTTTGCTAAGCTGGACTTGGACCTCCTTTTCTTCTCAGATATCAATTCATTGGATCATCGACCGTCTGTTGTCGCAGCTGCAGCAGTATTAGCTGCATCTAATAGCCAGTTCACAAGAAAAGACATGGAGCTGAAGATGAGCCTGATTTCACTCTGGGATTCGCAAGAAAATGTAAATTTGGCCTGATTAAGGTCCAAATTTTTAGTTTCATATGCCAGTATTAAACAAATGATCTTTTGTCAACTAACACAGCATTTATTGTCATCTCTTTTTTCGACAACAGGAACACATATTCTCCTGTTTTCTTGCAATGCAGTGTCTGCAAATGGAAAAGCTGAAGACTCCCAAACTTGTGATTTCTTCCACCTCATCATCAATTCTTTCAAGCTCAGTAAATGTTAAAGAGAACTCTTCGCTCACCTTTGGAGCTGGCATCAAAAGAAGATTGACATTTGACGACTGGGACCTAAATTCTCCTGCAAGCAAAATTTGTCGGTGATGGGGAGTTTAATGGATACCCTTTTAAGGAGTAATTGGATTCATTATTGGGTTACAACTTACAAGAAGAGCATTTCCCAGAGAGCAGCTTGTCATTATTCTCAAACGGTTGGGTTTATAGGCAAGTGAGTGTTATGTACCACTTTATGGTGTGGTTTGGAGTAGAGGATGGAGTTCAATTTTCCATTGATTATTTGACAGCTCAAAAAAATTTTATAGGAAAGGGAAGATATGTGTATAAAGTATTCGTTTTTAACATACTTTAAGATGTAAGAAGCTGATTCAAGTCCGAAAGCCAAATAAGGTGGAAGAGGGACTTGGAGAGTGTCAGAAGGCCATTGAAGACTGTTTGATAGCATTCTTTGTATTGTTTGCATTTTCACGAGTCCTTGGTCCCCAACACCTTTTTTAGTTTGTTTGATCCTTTTCTCCCCCCTTTATCAGTTTTTGATGTATGTTGAGAAGAGAATTATGAATATCAGTTAAATCTTTCCCTACCTTTTGATGGGGACTTGGGATGCTTCCTATGTCTTTCAAAAGGCTGAAAGCCACGAGGAATGAAGAATTGTTTTTGTTTGATTTGACATACTTGTGCTGCATTTGGGCCATTAAAAAAGTGAATAAAGTTGAAATGTGATTAGATTTGTTTGGAATGTTGATGGCGAGTGGGATGTTTCCTTTTCCTGTTCGCGAGTACAGTGTTTGCTGGTATCTTGCTTCTTTGGAAAGTACATTTATAGTGTTTTACTTAGATTATTTGATGAGTTAGCAACCCAGAGTCAAGCGACAAATTCAATTCAAGTGATACTTATAAATTTTAACGTGTTATCAATATTAGCAAACAATTCTTTTTAAAGTTGGGGGAGTTTGTAATGTTATTAAGCTGCTAAGAAAAGCACGTCATCAGAGACCATGCTTTCTCAAAGTTGGCACTGAAGGTCCCATATGGCCATTGTTTTCATCAATTCATGTGAATGCTGATATTTGCTCCCTTGAATGGTGGTTGTAGGATCCAATCCATCATCATGAATTTACAGACCTTTGTTTTGGGGTGAACGGGGAGAGATAGGGTATGAGTTTCGTGGCAAAATGCTGTCAGATGCTCCACATTTCCACATGCCTCCATAATGGTCCTACGATAATCCAGTCTGGCATGGTGGAACAATTTTGTTTTGCTTCGCAGTTAACTCCAATGGTGCTTAATGAAGGATGACTCATGAAGCAGCCCCACTCCATGTGTAGCAGCTCCACAACAATGTGACAGCTCTAAGACCACAAAAAGAAGCAAACGAAGATTGCCAAGTGGGGCTCATGAAGGCTGACGCAATGGACTCCAAGAGCTAGCTGAAAGCTACAACGCCAAAAGCTCCAGCAAATGCAAGACTTAAAGACAGCTATGATCCACACCAAAGGAGGCTCCACCTACATCACAAAGAAGACATATGAAGAATAAACAATGAAGATGAATGTATCTAAAGCAGAGAAGAAGTGGACAAGCAACGTTCTCAATGGTTTTGATTTTTAGACACTAATATTTTAAGACAAAGACAAATACACATCAGCTGTTTCACTTCATTATATTGTCATATCATGCATTATTAACGCTCAAGGAAGCATGCTCAACGCACATGAGGCTGTCCAATACATTGAAAGGAGGAGGCATGGGAGCATTAACGACAGCCAAAGAAAACAACACCACCACAAACAAAGCTCCAAGAGATAACGTGACCAACCTGGAGGAAAGACCCACCACCCATGCAGCTAGAGGAGCACTCACGGTATTCCAACAGCAGCCAACCAAAGCAGAAATGCAGCACATGAGGAAGGCTTTTGGAGCTTGACATTTAGTTGTTGTTGGAGCACTGCAGAGATGCACTCGAGGAGAACTAAATAAAATGACTAGCAACCAAAGAGAGGAACATGAGCTGCTGGGAGAGGTGACCCACCAACGTTACAAAGAGAAGAAAAATAGCAAGGAAGCACGTGGAGCTGAAAAAGAAAACCAGCCAAGTGGGGGAAGCTGGGCAGTTACATGGAGGGGGTAACGAGAAGTCTGTGGGGGTGAGTAAACTGGGGCTGGGCTGAAGAGAATTAAAGAAGACTAGAGGTGAGAGTAAGTGAGAGGGTGGAGCTGAAAAGAGAAGAGTGTGTGCGTTAGGTGAAACCAGTGAGTGTTATGTGTGAGTGTTACAAACGATGGAGTAAGTGAAGTGTAAGTAACGTGAATGTATGAGGGAGAGAAAATGAAGGTGAGTAGCGTGAGGGAATGGAAGTGTGCGTGAATTGAAAAACCAGAGGTGGTATGCGTGAGCTGAAATAATAGAAGAGAGCTGGAGGTCATTTACAAAGAGGAGTTTGTGCTGTGCAAGGAAACCAGCAGATTGGAGATGAACGTTACACTAAGCTAGGGAGGTTAAACAAAGGAGCTAGGTGTTTAAACAAGGGGGCTGTGCAAGGAGGGAAGTGCGTGAAGGAAAATAAGGAGTAAAGAGAATGAGAGCAAATTGAGAGTAGCGAGATAAGAGAGCAGTGGAGGTGACAACAGAGGGGCTTATGAGAGTTAGATTATTTTTATAGGAGGACAGACAAGACCACCATCATAGAGAGTTCTCATCGTTACTCTATTTTACTCACTTTGCTATCAACGTTACAAAGGGAAGGACTCTACATTCAGCACCAACGTTACCCCACCAGAAAATGCAACTCTACAGCTACAAAAACACAAGGAAAAATAATGCAAGAAGGGAGTAGCTGTTGGAGTTGTGGCAAGTGGAAGAAAGACCAACCAAGGAGACGCAAGCACGTAGGAGGAAAACCAAACAAAGGCGCAGCAACTTACACAGTGAGCAGAAACAAAGGGTGACGTAGAAAAGGGATTATTCCTTCTCTATTTTATTATTCGATTTGTTCTAATGTTGCTTGCCGATCTTAATTTTTGTGGTTTTCATCCTATCATGACTGAGTAGTTTCCTCAAAGCTTCAAGGTTGGGGTAAGCTTTTAGCTAATTTTTGTGGACTGCATTTCGGTTGATTTATGAGTGTGGATTTATAAG
>JANKOE010000204.1:55699365-55709679 GCA_026284465.1 Erythroxylum citrifolium
GTTGCAGTAACAAAGACAACCAAAGAGATGCTAGCAACAATTACCAAAGCATCATGTGCTCGGTTATCCCATCCTTCTGTCGCTATTCCAACGACCAGCGAGATGAAAGCACAAATTGCATCAATGATCAATGTCAGGTCCTGGAGGGCTTCCCAAGCAAATCTCCAGAAACTTGAAGTTTCCCCATCCGGAATTTTGTTGCTTCCATAAATTGCTTCTCTGTTTTCTACACCATTTTTGACTGTGAGCCCATCTTCAGTGGATGAACGCACCTTTTTCGCTATCCCTTCTACTCCGCCATGAATTTTAAGCTTTTTCAGGTTTCGGGATCCAACAATTAATTCTAATTCTGAAGCACAAATCTCAAAACCAGCAGTTGCTACTTCCTTTGGAACAATGTATTCGTGCTCGGCTGTTTACCAAACATGGTTAGAAAAAGAAAATTTCTCAAAAAAAGTTCAATTTTTATGCAAATGACGAGTTTTATTACCGATCCCCTGCATAAACTGGAGTGCAGCCTTGGAAACTAGTACGGCGATCCTCAACTTTTCCTGAAGTACAAAGCACACAAGAAGTTTGAGTTGTTATTGAAACGAGTGACAGCAACTTTAGTAAGAAGTAAGAACCGAAAGTTTGCAGTAACAGGATAGAACTTGTATCTTTTAAGGATTTCCCGGTTAAGAAATGTGTCAGATAGAAGAAATAAAACTAAGTGAAGACCAAACTACTTGATATCAGAGTAAGGAAAGCTCACAACACACAGGTAGAGACAAAGATCAAAACCTGCTGCATACGGCGAACTACTGCAGCCTCCTGACGTTTTGAGATGTTTGCAGTGAAACGGAACCTACGCTTTGGGTTCTTCGCCAACCCGCATAGCTTCCTCCATTTCTGCAAAGCCTCTTCTGATGAGTGCTTGGGCTTCACCTCGAAGTTCTCGTTCAGGTACGACTCCATGTCCTCTTCTCAGTTCCAGCTCTGGCACTCTCTCTACAGAGAGACACAACAGAGAAGAGGGCTCCTCAAACCCGCTTTATTAGCTATCTTGGTATCTAGTAGAAGCCAATAGCAAACAAGGAAATAATGAGGAAACCCATTCCTTGCCCGTGAGGTTTCAAGGAAGCTGCAAGCAGGAACAATGACCTAATGGCAGCAAGCTTTCAAAAAGAAAAAATAGAACTTTCTTTGGGCAAAAAGCAGGGCAATAGAACCATAACATCACACTTCATGACATCAGACATTGCTCAGTTTTAAATAGAAAACAAAAAGGGTAAAGACAAGAAAACTTGCTTTTCTAATGGCTACCACCGGTGCTATATGGTGGTGGTGATATTCAGTATTGTTACGCCTATGTACTTGCTTATTATATATTTTATCTCTGTTAAAGAGATGGATATAAATGTTGCAGGAATGTTCAGTACGAATTTGCATTCGAACTGGTCCGAAAAGGACCCATAAAAGGTCCAATTTTTCAGCTGAAAAATCATCAGGAACAACTACAAGGCTTCTATATTATCCAAAAATGCTTGAAAGGTCCATCCTTTTCGAAAAGGACATAAATGCTTTCACCGGGCTGCATGATTTCTAGACCACAAACAGCAATTGTGAACATTTTCTCGGGGAACCTCACTCCGCCGAGTTGGTCCATAAATGTTTCATGGTAACATCTGAGAAAATTCTAGGTACTAAGCCTACGGACGCAACAAAAGGCGCGTAGGGGGACAAACGACAATCGACTCATATATCTTCTCTTCGGAGAAGCTGAGGTCTGGCCCACCAAAATTTTCATGCGTCCATCTGTCACCCTTTCCTACCATTTTACCAGTATTTGATGTCTGCGATTCTTTTCCCTCCGTTTTCCTGTTGCCATTTTATGCGTTTTATGTAAGAAATGTGGATACTTGCTTCCACCGTACTGATTTTCTGTATCTTACTGGATGAGTTACTCTTATGTTTCTCGAAGGAGTTTCAAAACTTTAACTTCAATTCCACATAAATTTCTGAACCTCAAGTGCGTTTCTAGGCTTTCCTGAGTTCAGTGCCTGAATTATCCAGACGTCTGATCTTGTAAGCACGATAAAGTCCAGTGTTTGAATGTTTCCCTAAAAAAAGCTAAATCTTGATGGAACAGAACGTTTTACACTGTCATGATTGGTGGAAGCAATAAATGTTTTAATGAATTAAATTCAATTATACTGTTTATGATTCTAAGGAGCATTTCGAATCACAAAGTTGCTGCATATGAGCAGCACCCATTTTACAGGTCCTGGAACTAAAATCAATGAGCAAAGAAGTAACAATTGTCAGAAACCAATTATCTACTGAATCACAATTTTCTTACAGATTCTCGGCAATCAAAAAATGTCTCGGTACCGCAAAGATTTGGTTTTAGAAGCAGACTTTGTTGGCATCAATAACCAACAAAACAATACTTCCCCGAGAAAAAAAATGAAAGTAGCTTCTAAAGTTTCCAATGCAACTAATAAAAATGGCATCTCCGAGATGAAGTTCACACACTTATCATCTTCAATGCAGCAGAAATCGGCATGCCTAAAAATCCAATGAATATGCTAACGAACCACTGCGACATACTGAGAGGCGTTGTATTTGCAAATGTACCGAGGAATTCGACGATTATGATTTGGAAAGCAACTGTGCAGCTAAGGACAGCAATGAAAACATTGTTATCGAGTATGCCTTTGAAAACATTTATTTGTTCCATCTCGCGAGAGCTTATCTCATTGAAAACCTGCAGAAAGAAAGGAAGGTTAACTCAGAACTTCCTATCAAGCTTGAGATGGCAGAGAAGAGTTGCCAAGAAAAGTTCACCTGGCAGAAGACGAATGAGTTGAATATAAGCGTATTCAGGACTAGGTCAGAGTCCGGGCCCTGGAGGTTAAACATAGTTTTTCCTTTGGCCTGAAGATACCATATCACAATAAACTGGTACAAAGATTGACCTAAGATATTCCTCCACATCACATTGCTGATAAAGTTCCCTTTACGACCAACTGGTGAACGCTTCATAAGTTCATTGTTTGGAGGCTCAGTTGCAAGTGCAAGGGCTCCTAGAGTATCCATTATCATATTCACCCACAGAAGCTGAACTGCTGTGAGTGGAGCACTCCCTGGAAGTATGATTGGTAGAGAACTGTCAATACACAGAAAAACTTGCTTGTATACAGAAAAATACATATAGTTCGTGGAATGCTGACCTGTTAAACAAGCTGAAGAGAAGTTGACAATTAGTGCAACCACATTAACTGTGAGCTGGAACTGTACAAATTTTTGAATGTTAATGTAGACTGATCGTCCCCATTTAGCCACCGTCACAATAGTTGAGAAATTATCATCCAGAATAATGACATCAGCACTCTCTTTAGCCACCTGAAGTTCAGGAATCAATCAGTAGTCATAATGTGAGTAATAAAATTTTCGACCATATTATTCTATATCATCGGAATACCAACCTCAGTTCCAGCAATGCCCATTGCTAGACCAATATCTGCTTCATGAAGTGCTGGGGCGTCGTTGGTTCCATCACCAGTCACTGCCACAACTTCACCAAACGTAGTTCGCAAATGTGTCACTAGTTTGTGCTTGTCAAGAGGTGAAGATCGAGCCATCACCTGCAAATGGATTCATAGTTATGGGTCCTAACAAGCAAATGCTTATTATTATTTAGATACTCAGTCGTGTGAAGGTTATTTCTGAACATGAAAGCTTGGAACTACCTGAAGTTTAGGAACTATTGTCATTAGTTCTTCCAGACTCTTTTCTCGAAAGACTGGACCTTCAATGGCTATACCATCATCAGTAAGAATCCCGCATTCCCTGGCTATAGCCTTGGCAGTGTTAATATTGTCTCCTGTAACCATTCGTACAGTGATACCAGCTGCACGACAAACTGCAACAGATTCCTTGACACCGGGACGAACAGGATCTTTAATGCCCACTATTCCTATACATGTGTACCCAGAAACTGGAATGGGACTGTCAGGTGAAAATTCACCTTCCAGTTCCATATATGCAAGACACAAAGTCCTAAGAGCCTCATTAGCGAACTGCTCGATTGTAGCCTTAAGATGGTTGAGTGATGCTTCGTCTAGAGGAACAATTTCTCCGTTTGGATTGAGTACTTTCTCACAGGAAGCCAAAACAATTTCTGAAGCACCTTTACAATGGGCTCGAATGTGTCCTTCAGGATCCTTTAACACTACTGCCATCCGCTTCTTTGTTGAGTTGAAAGGCTCAACTTTGATAACTTCAACTGCTTGTCGTTCTGCCTGGAAGTCTCCTCCCAGAGACAAGCCAAACTCCAGTATAGCAGTCTCAGTAGGTGTTCCTAATATTTCCAGTTTTCCATCCTTGTTAATGACGACTTCACCTCCAGTATTATTGAATATGGATTGTTTCAGAAGTTTTATTGCAGAATCAGGGATTCCAGAGCTTAAACTAGATGCATCACATGGTTGTCCAACTTCCTTGACACGCATGGAAATACATGCTTTCAGTACAGTCATATGATTAGTAGTAAGTGTACCAGTTTTATCGCTGCAGATAGTTGTGGCTGATCCCATAGTCTCACAAGCTGCTAGATGACGCACAAGAGCCTTATCATTCATCATCTTCTTCATAGCAAAGGCCAAGCTCAATGTCACAGCCAATGGCAACCCTTCTGGAACTGCAACCACCACAATTGTAACTGCCACTGCAAAGTATTCCAACATTTCCAATGCATCATCTGCAGACCAATCCAAGTGAGTCCCTTGTCGCCATTTTCGGCCAGCTAATCCTTGCACTAGAACGGCAAAAGTTACTACTGCAAAGAAAAGACCTATCTTCCCGATAATGGTTGCCACTCCATTTAATTTCACCTGTAAGGGCGTTTCATCATCTCCTCCTTCACTGATAGTCGCCATCAGTTTACCCCATTGAGTTCTCATTCCTACAGTAGTAACCAACATCTTGCACGATCCATCCTGAACCTTAGTTCCAGAAAGCATATAAGGATTTTCAGAATTCACCATTACAGGCTCACTTTCCCCAGTTAAACTTGACTCGTCGATTGACACAGAAAATCCTGAAACAAAAAGACCATCAGCAGGCACTTGATCTCCAATGCCTAGATGTACAATATCTCCAGGAAGTAGATCATATATAGACAATTTCTGCCTAAACCCGCTTCTTGTGACCTGAATGGCGATCTTCTTTTTCTCTTTATCCAAATCCCTGAATTGCAGTGATTGACGGTAATCACTAGTTGCTGTGACAAGCACAACCAACATGATGCTTGCAACAATTCCAAGACCATCATGGGCTCCCTTTGGCCATCCCTCAGTTGCAATGCCAACTATTAAAGACACAAAAGCACACACTCCAAGTATCATAAGAGTCATATCATGAAGAGCTTCCCATAAAAATACCCAGAAACTTCGAGCTTCACTTTCCGCGAACTTATTGATTCCAAAAAGCTCTTGTCTGCAATTGAGTTGAGCAGCATCTGCAGTAAGCCCATTATTGGTTGATGTGGAGAGCTTTTTTGCAATACCAGAGACGCCACCATGAAACTTTAACTTCTTACTGTCATGACCTTCAACAATAGATCCCAACTCTTCAGCACAAATGTCAAATCCTGCAGCTTTGACTTCTTCAGGTACAACATAGTCACTTGGGGACGCTCCTGCATACAATCCAACAAGTGCAATTATTCAGTATATAAAATTTCAAGAAGCTTCTAAGTTTCTAAAATTTGAGGAAACTCACCTTGGAGGAATTGAAATGCAGCTTTGGAAACAAGGACAGCAATCCTCAATTTTTCCTGAAAAGTGAAATACATAAAAAGCTAAGCTTTCTGCTTTAGCATACGGCCTTAAAGGTATGCGATGGTGAACTTCAAAATACGAGTTGAAAGGTTAGCGGGCAGGAATTAAAAGTGTGCAATTGGAAAACAAGAGAAACCAATACAGAGAGAAAAATGCTGAAGTTGCAGTTTGTCAGGGGAAGTAATGAGAGTCATTCCAAGTAGCATCTGATTAGCTAGTTCATGTTTTAGGCTCATCAAATACAAAGAGAGATGTTTCTATTCTTCAGGAACTTCAAAGATTAGAAAATGGGGAGAATACTTTCAATAGCAACACTTTAAAGCATATGCTCAAAAACTATCATTTAGTCCCGTGTCTTATGATGGTCCCCTCCCAAAAATGGCACAAGTATACGAGAAACTAGCTGCTCTATTGCCGAAAACTATCCATTTACATTACTATTAACACAAATTGATCGTTTGAAGAGCTTACAGCTTCACCACATATGCAAAACAAAGCATCGTAGAGCTGTTCACTAGCTAGAAAGAACGCAAGTGATACGTGTAACTGAAAACAGAAAGCTGACAGACTAAGTTTGACACAATTACATCTGCAGATGAATGCTTTCATTAGAAAAGGAAATAACACAAATATCTATCAGAAGTTTAAGAAACAAAAAGTTGGTTATGACAAGCGGCTAACCTGATTGCTGCGTCGCGTGGCATGGGCCTCCTCTCTCTTAGAGAGATTGGCAGTGAAGCGAAACCTTCGCTTTGGATTCTTCACCAACCCACAAACCTTTCTCCATTTCTTCAACGTCTCCTCCGACGAGTGCTTCGCCTTCACATCAAACTCACTTAAAAGATTCTCCATTTTGAACTCACTATACCTTCGCCCTTATGCAAACTAAATCCCAGAACGTTTAAATAAACCCTGGAATCCGCAAGCACACATATATATATATTTCACGTGAAGCTAGCACACAGAGAGAAGTTTCAAGCTCAATTGCTTTGGACACGCTGAGAAAAACTAAAGAAAGAAGGAAAAAAAGTTTAACGTGGTCGGTATGGACATGAAAAAGAAAAGGGAAGTTTCCTGTTTTACCATATTATTTTGTCAGTAGTAATTTGTACAGACAGATTGTTTCCGGGAAAATGTGGAACAAAGAGCAAGAAGATAGAGATCATGAGGAGTGAAACACAGCAAAGGCGCGATTATTACTGGGAACTTGTAACGGCATCTCTTGATAATTCCCTGGTCTTCTGGTACCATATTGGGACTGCATCTTCATCTAACCACCCCGTTTGTTCTCTATTATTTGTACGTAAATGGATACTTTCTCAACTCGATCTTACACGTCACCTCTTATTTTTTTATAGCCATGTGGCACGTAATTCCTGATCGGGTATAGTAGGCAAGAGTAAACACGTGCAACACATGTGCTTTGATCCATGGTGTTCATAACTTCTTTGAAAAAGTGATTGATCGCATAAGATATCACGCGGCAATCAACCTCCACTCCTCCTCCGCGAGAAGATCAGTCTTTTTTTTTTTTTTTGCACTCAAGATATCCACCGACAGAATCAGTGACTAATCCTTTTGTTGCGAGAACATCTCTAATATGGGAGGGCTACAGCTGACCCAGGAACTTGCTGCATTCCCAAGGGTAAAATTCGAACCCCCAACCATTTGGTTAAGCGGCGAAGGCTCAGTCATTTTCAATCTCATGATTTAGGGTATTAGTATACTGATATATATATATTGTAAATATAACATATGTACTGACTGGCTAGCGAATTATACGTAGCACTTTTATTTAGGAACCACTTATTTAAATATTATACTTATTGGGTGTCACTCTATTCTCCTAGAGGATATATAAGGATATGTTCCCTAAATTCATTTTGTTATCTATTTTCTTTCCTTTTATTAAAAAAACAAAACAAAACAAAACTTGAGAACTTTTTTTAAAATGTAAAATTTTAAATAATTTCCATAAATGAGTTAAATTAAATAAAAAATATATCTTTTATTATTTTAATATTATTAAATTAATTTTTTAATATAATAATTTAAACTTAAAAATATTGAAGAATTCCAAATAGTCGGAAGTCTCTGTACTTTAAAGTTTAAAGAACTTTCCTTTCGACCGCCCGTTTGGACCGACCGCGTTAAAGAAAGACCAGACCGAGTTTCGTCGACACTTTATAGAGAAGTGGCGGAATTTCATCGTATAAGAAATTCGTACAGACGCGCAGTCAAAGTAGCAATTCAAAATTGACATCGATTATCTCAAAGACAAGTCACATGCGCTTTGGTTTTTTAGAATTCAATATCGTACCGTACCCAACAAAGAGTACCATACCAAATTTCGGTCTAAGTTCTCGCCGATTCTTTTGGTTGTTACCGGCCGACCACTAAAATGTCGGTCATATATAGGTCAAAATTGCAATTTAAAAATATGACTAAATTAGAAATTTTTAAAATTTTTCCTATATAAATTAATAATTACTTGTACATAAAAATGAATATGATAAAATTGTCCACATTTTTTTTAATAAATAGTAAAGATATAAATAAGAATGTATTAAATAATGTAATTAGACTTATATAAAGTGATTATAAATTACATAATTGAATATATTAGTTTAACACAATTTAAATATAATTAATAAATTTTTTTAAAGTTTATTTCATATTCACTATATATATATATATATATATATATTTAGTGCATGCATATAAAAATTTATTATAATAACTTTTAAAATATATAAAGATAACATTTGAAATTGAAAACACTTGTTATAAATGCATGTTAGCTCAGGGTTTATGTTTAACAATTTGAATGGTAACAATATAATATTTCAAAAATTAAATTGGATTTATTTCCTCATATAAGCAACAATATAATTCTTAAAAGGAAATAAAATTATAAAATAATTGCTTCCTTCTTGCCGGACCTTTATAAACTTATTCTTTTGAAAATGGTTTTATGACATTCGGAAGGATCTTACTAATTCAAATAATCAGCTCCGAAAGCTTTGACAAAACGTCTGAATATCGAAGATATTCAGCGGGGATAACATCAAAGATTAAGCAACAATTAGTTGAATAAAATTGTCTACTTAAGGAAGAGGCACTGCATTTGCAAAACATACACAAGACACAGACACGAGACTTGCGAAATATCTTAAAGCTTCATTATTTCTCGAAAATTATATTAAACTTTTTGTTTCTTAAAAAGTGTGTTAGAATTCATAATGGGCCTACGGGCCCATACGAGAAGGAATGCTAGATCACATATAAGCCCAAGTGAGGTTCCATCCTAAAACCAATTGGTGATAGGTGGAGTAGCTCCTTAGGTTTATATATTAATCTTCATTCCTCTCTTTATCTGATGTGGGACAAACTCCCACTTCATATTTTAACAAAGTGATATCACCTTATTAAAAGGGACTGTTAAACCCTTCATATATTTCTTGTTGAGTGCTTGTAGAGATTAACAAAATACTACTACTGTGGAAGGTTGAAGAAACTTAAAAAAAAATAACTTGTGAGCTGAAGAAGCTGGTCAAATTACTATTTGACTTTTATAGTGAAATACTCAAGTTAAATACTTGGGGACTGGACATAAACTTCATTATAAGATGAACCAATATAAATCTACTGTGTCATTTGCCCTCTCTTCCTTACTTTTAAATTTTCGCACTATAAATTTGTATTTTCAAGAGACTCTTTTAATTTTATAATAAGCACTATCACAAGAGGTTTCTTTCGAAAGTTAGCAGGATCCAATCAATTATGTATTCTTATGTTTGATTTCTTGGATTAACATGTTTTCGATAGAACTATCGTAGGTCATGTCATACTAATATCGAATCTCATCAACCTTATTGATAAAGGTCGTATCAAAATTTAGTACTAAAACTCTGATCAATAATCTAGTTTGCTCGTGATATCGTTGTTTATGTTTTTAATATTATGTGTTTCGTTCCATATATTCAATTTCCTTGTTTGTATTTAATTTCTTATTTCTTATTTTCTTGATTTTACAAGTTAATAAAAAATTGCCTATTTTTTATCTTATTTTCCTTATTGTCCAATTCAAATTTGTCATATTCTTCTTTTTATTGGATCTAATTACGTTCCATTGAACTCAATTTTGTGTTTTGAGTTTTCTTATTTGTTAACCTTTAGTAATGTTTTCAATGTTTCGCTTTTCCAATTGGAAATATTTTATGAAAAAGTAAGATTTGAACTAACGGTATTTTTGAAAGTTTAGGATGAAATGGTAATTAATGGAACGGAATGGAATGGAGTGGAATGGAATGAAATAAAATGGATCACTCCATTGTTTGGAAGTTTAAATAAAATAAGAGAAGGACTCCTTTAACCATTGTTTGGAAGTGATACTAAAAATGAATGGAATTGAATGACTTGTAATATTTTTTTCCAAAATTACCCTTGTAATAAAATATGCATAGTTGCCATGAAACTATTTTAGTAA
>JANKOE010000204.1:55891143-55911214 GCA_026284465.1 Erythroxylum citrifolium
CTGCAATGTAATCTATATATGTAACTAGATTTGATGAATGAAAAATATAACTCAGAATTATTCATTACATTCTAAGTCCACGTCATATGAATAATTGTTTTTTTTATATCCCATTAGTCAAAGAAAAGATGATTCTTGAAAGAAAATAAATGTACGTATTAACTTAGAAGACGATAACTGTAAAACACAAGATTCACGTTATTCTCATGAATCCAAGTATGCTTTCACAATAGATCTAAGCATTCTTGATGATTTGCCAGGATTATTTTGTGATTGGCGACGATTTTCACCGTAAGATATCAGACTCTATCGTAAGAAACTTGGGATGAAATATTATCATTTACGCTGTAGAGTGTAGACAGAACAAGGATTAAATATAAAGTAAGACCTGTTCATGCTTCTTGAGGTCTGCTAATGGCTGAAAAGCACAAGATCAATGCAGTGGCCAGGCAAACCAAACAAGAGTTCACAGTATCAAAAACCATCGTGAATCGCTTCTCCTGAAGGCCCCAGAGCGTACTAACAAACCTAACTAATCCACCTGCTGCTCTAGCCAGTACCGTTGCCATCTTCCTAGAAGAATACAGGGCTTCAATGTCTTCCTCTTTCTGTTCCCGTCAATGGTGGTTCAAGGGCCGCCTGGAGGTTGACGATATAGTGAACGTAACATTCGTTCAGTCAAGATTCACCAACTTAAAAAGAACTAAATATCCATCACTCACGACTCACGAGGTTGCATGCTTTTCTCATTCCTTTCATAAATGACTTCCAAGAGTCAAAAAGAGACATCATATCCGAGGAGCTTTCAGATTTGACAAATAGAGAGTTCTACTTTGATTTTTTAAACACAACACGTGTATGTTCTGTCAAGGTAAAGGAGCCTCCGTGGCAGAGACAAACTTCCTCGAGCACCAACTTTCGTGTTCACTCTTTAGATTTTTAAGGTGTTATATATTTTATAAGTTATTTTTCTAAGAATCGAAGTAAAATGGTTGAAATTAAGCAATATTTTAAAAATTAAACCGAAAGATAAAATAATAAATAAAAAAATTTAAAATTTAAGAAGTCTAACCGATATTAAACTATCATAAAAATAATTAAAAATTTTGAAATATGATTGAAGAAAATTGTCTTCATTAATCAAAATATTTAAAGTTTAATTGAAAGAAAATATTATTAAATAAAAATTAATTAATTTATAAAGTTTATTAATTTAAAAAATGAATTGATTAACTAATAAACTTTTTTATTTTAAATAATACAAGTTATTAAAGTAAATCAAATAAAAATAATAATAACAGAACTTGAAAATCAATTGGTTCATGATTTTTATAGTCAAATCACTTGAGTATGTTAATAATTGAGTTTAATTTATAAATAAAACAAATTGAAAAATATAATTATTTAAACATAAAATATAAAAGATTTATAATATAAATTTATTTGAATTAAGATTTAAAATATTTTTAAATTATAAAATAAAATTTAGTTATTTAAAAAAATGGACTGCTGAACAAATTCATGGTACTCCAGCTAATAAATGGCAATGTAATGGTTTTAATTAATATTGTAAAAATAAGACGGCAGTTAAACCAATAAGATAAAAAATTTAAAATTTAAAAGATTTGATTATTATTAGACCGTCACAAAATTAATTAAAGATTAAATAAAATTAAATAATTTAAAATGTAATTAAAATAAATTTATTTTAGAATTTTAATTTTAATTAAAAAAGAGTGTTAAATAAAAATTAATTGATTTATTTTAATTTACAAGAACTTATTAAATTTAAAATTTTACCTGATTAATTAAAAATTAATCAAATTTTAATAACAAAATTGTTAAAATAAATTAAATTAAATTTAAAAATTATTTAAACGGTTTAAAATTTTTAGCGTAAAACCAATTTTGAATATTTAATCATAGGATTTAAAAGGTAACCTAAAACAACTAAAACCCGGATAGACGTACACTTCCATTGGGCTAATCCGACCCAATTCTGGGTCGGTGTTTTAAGACTTTTGGGCTCGCTATACTAATCTATAAGCTAAGGGTGGCTATTGCCCGAAACGGAGTGTCGTATTGTTGTCATTCACCGAACTGGGACGACAATCGGCGAGAATCAAAATCTTCGATCTTCCGAAGCTAACGTCGTCGTCGGATACGAAGAGCGCTGCTAGGTTTATTTAGCCTTTACCAACTTCACCTCAAAAAACCCTAACTGTTAGTTATTCATAAAACCTTAGTTGAATCGGGAGTCGAAAGATGGGGAAGAAGCAGCACAGCAAGGATCGAATGTACATAACCAAAACGGAGTGGGCCACCGAGTGGGGCGGCGCCAAATCCAAAGAGATTCGCACTCCGTTCAAACGCCTCCCGTTCTATTGCTGCGCGTACATTCTAATCACTCCCCACTGCATATATTATGTGTACATGTTGTACTAATTGTGTTTATTGAATGCAGCCTCACTTTTACTCCTTTCGAAGATCCAGTGTGCACGGAAGATGGTAGCGTATTTGATATAATGTTAGTTTTTATCTCTCTCTGTGATTTTGTGCCTTATTCATTTGTAATTGATCTCATGGCGTAGTTTGATTTTTGGGTTTGGAAATTTGTGTGCAGGAACATAACCCCTTACATAAGAAAGTATGGGAAACATCCAGTTACTGGATCTCCTTTAAAGATGGTGGATCTTATCCCACTCACTTTCCATAAGAATCATGAAGGTTTGTGCTATCTTCCTTTTTTTTTTTAATTATTGGGTTTATTCAAATTTTTGTTGCCAATGTTTTCACTCTTTCATTTTTGGATGTGGGTGGGAAATTTTCTTGATTCTCTGAAGCAGTTTGATGTACTCAGTTTGTTTATGTTGGAATCTTGTAAAATAGATTCACTTCTTAACCTTTGAACATATTTGTTTATTTATTTCTAATTTGCAAAGCAGGTGAGTATCACTGCCCGGTGCTAAATAAGGTTTTTACTGAATTTACGCATATTGTTGCTGTGAAGACGACAGGGAATGTGTTCTGTTATGAGGTCAGTTTATGTTTTGTGTTGATACGAGCAATATTAACTTAAATATCTTGGTCCTCTTTGTTTATTCTGTTGCTCCGTATCTTTAGGCTATTAAAGAATTAAACATCAAGACCAAGAACTGGAAGGAACTCCTCACCGATGAACCATTTTCTAAGGAAGACCTGATAACTATTCAGGTAACTGAGAGCTATGTGACTGTGTTTACGTGTTTCACTTATACTTCTTGATGTGCACTACCATGTGTTAAGCATGTTTATCTTTGTGCATATGGTTGCAGAATCCTAGCGCACTTGACAGTAAAGTTACTGTGGATTTTGATCATGTCAAAAAAGGTTTGAAAGTTGATGATGAAGGTAAGCTTTATCCTTGTTTGACATTGTTTGTTGAATTTTCCTGTTTTTATTTTCTAATATGATTTTGATTTATCATTGTGTCTTTCAGATCTAAAAAGTTCAGATCCAACCTATAACCTAAATATATATGGAGACATCAAGCAGATGCTAGAGGAGCTTGGAACTGAGAAAGGAAAGCAAACTGCACTTCATGGAGGAGGTGGTGACAAGGCACAGACTGAAAGGGCTGCTGCGCTAAAAGCAATTTTGGCTGCAAGGTCACGTATTAAGGAGGACGCAAAATCAGATTCAAATGGGGAAACAAAAGGCTCTAAAGCATTTAGTGTTGTAGATGCTGCATCTGCTTCAGTACATGGAAGAAGTGCTGCAACAGCAAAAAGTGCATCAAGCGATAAGACAGCTGCTCGGATAGCCATGCACATGGCTGGTGAGAGGACTCCTGTAAATGCAAAAATGGTTAGTTTTCATGATTTTGAATTTCATTTTATTTTTACCCCAAAATCAGATAATATGATACCAACAAATGATCACTTTGACAACTCAAATTCAATATACCTCTGGAGGGTTTCTTAACCTTACTTTTTAGCTGACGCTTTCTAGCTGACTTGATTGCTTGGGTTGGTTCACTCTGTGTAATTTCAGTGTTGGTGGGAACCTGAATATTGTTTACACGTGATGTTATCATCAAAGTGATTTTCTTTATTAGTGATTTTACTTCAGGAGTATGCTTTCAGGTGCATGCCTTTAATAATGAGTTTTTAAACTAGTTTTTCTAACCATAAGACAGACTAAAACATATTCTGTTTTGACATGAGATCTGTTTTCAGGTAAAGAGCCGTTATACAACTGGTGCTGCTTCAAGATCCTTTACCTCTACTGCTTTTGATCCTGTTACCCAAAATGAGTTTGAGTACATCAAAGTTGAGAAAAATCCCAAGAAGAAAGGTTACGTTCAGCTGCATTCAACTCATGGTGATCTGAACATTGAGTTACACTGTGATATAGCACCAAGGGCATGTGAGAACTTTATAACACTTTGTGAACGTGGGTACTACAATGGAGTAGCGTTTCATAGGAGCATCAGGTATAAGCATGCTAGTGACTTTGATTGTATTATACGATACGATATTTTCTTGGCTTTTGAAATTGGGATCCTGTTAGAACATGCACGTTGAATAGTGTTAGAGACCAAAATCTCTAACACTGATTTAGTTCACACACAGAACTTGCACAGCAACAATCGCACCACACACACAGCCCAGAACAACTCACACAACAGTAATACAATAAGAACAGAGATGAAATGGAGAAGAATATAGATGAATATAGAAGAATATATGTAACTATTATTCCCTAGCTAGATTTCGAGGACTAGCAACCTCCTCAATGGCTAGCTTCGAGGGCTAGCAACCTCCCAATCCCAAATCCTATTTCATACCCGAATGTCTATACCTTCACCCTCTACCCCTTTTTATTCTCATCGTGCAACTAACTCCCACATGATTCTCTACTACTCTCACATGCTAAAATTTATTCTGGAACCTACTGGAACCAAGTCTCAACAAATAGGTAATTTCAATTTTGTTCAGGAATTTTATGATTCAAGGTGGTGATCCTACTGGTACTGGGAGAGGAGGCGAATCTATTTGGGGAAAACCTTTCAAGGATGAGGTAAATTCCAAGTTGCTTCATTCCGGAAGGGGTGTTGTTAGTATGGCAAACAGTGGGCCCCACACCAATGGTTCTCAGTTTTTCATCCTCTACAAGTCAGCAGTTCATTTGAACTTTAAACATACAGTATTTGGTGGAGTCGTTGGTGGCCTGACAGCATTAGCTGCAATGGAGAAAGTTCCTGTTGATGATAATGACCGACCTCTGGTATACTACTCTGCATTCATCTTAGATTTTTTGTTGCTGTATCAATATAGATTATTGGCATGTGATATTTGATTGGTTGTTTAGCCAGCAATTGGTAATTATTGTACATATCTTGTTTTTTTTAATGTTAAAAGTACATATTTAGTTTCTGGGCAGACTTCGAATTGTATTTGATTTTATTGTAATATACAAAACAGATTTACACTCATACTTTTCTTCATGTCTCTCATGTTTGTGTTTGTTTTTCTGTCAATTTTGCAGGAGGAGATCAAGATAAATAGTGTTACAGTATATGTAAATCCTTACAACGAACCTGACGAGGAAGAAGAGCAGGAGAAGGTCAAAGATGAGCAAGATGCGAAGGATGAAGAAAATGTCAGTTTTTTGCCCTTGTATTTTTCAATCTTCTGTTTAAAGTTGCTGATTTTAATTGAGCATGACATGAGTATGGTTCGTTTGTCAACGTACCAGGACAAGGTTGGCTCATGGTATAGCAATCCGGGCACAGGAACAACAGAATCTGGAAATGGTGGTGGTGGTGTTGGAAAGTATTTGAAAACAAGGAATGCTTCAACTGAAGCTGGAGCCATTGAAAATGGTTCAACTATGATTGCTGTGGCAAAGAAAAGAAAAATAGGAGCTTCAGTGACAGAGTTTAAAAACTTCTCTGGGTGGTGAGGAATCTCGAATCTTGTACTGCGGGCATGTAAGTAAAATTAATCAGTAATGTATCAGTGGCCCTGTAAAATATTCTTGAGAAGAAATGAAACCAGAATTGTAAAATTTTGAGTCAGCAATTTTCAGGAGGGAATTGTTTGCATTTACAGTAGGGTGTACAAGTCAGGAATAGTTGAGTTCTGATCCATTGCAGAGATTTACAAGTGCTTTCTCGCAATGTCTCTCTCCATCCCATAAGTTTGTGCCTGAGATGTTTAAAGGGAAGCAGGATATTACGGTGGCAACTTCCTTTTTCTGTTGGGCGTTTGCATATAGAATCATTATTTTGACTGTGAATTGTCATATTCTCATGATGGATTCTCTGGACCATTAGCTGTTTCCTGACCAATTTCATCTCTGGATTCGCTTTAGGATTCTGGCCTTCTCCTTTATCAAGTTTTATCTTTTACCAAACTATAATTTCACCTCCTTCCATACATTTGACAAAGCTGTGTTAAACCATTTTTGCTTTTAAGGATCAATTAACTCTTTTCCTGCTTTATCAACTGTATGCTGATTTAGTGCTGTAATTCTGAGGTATTAATTCACTCAAAAAAAGATTCTGCAAAAACTCAAAATAACTTTAAAACTAGTAGTTGATTACTTGTAAGTAAAGGCTTACCAAGAGCTAAAACCTCAATGATTTGAAAACTATAGGTGTCACTCCACATTAGAAATAGAACAGGACTAGATCATCTGTTCCATAAAAATCTACATTCAATAAATGGAGCTTACAAAAATTGGGCGATTAGGATTGTGGACCAGAACAGAAGACATACCAAAGTTGGGAACTTTGGAACACAGTTAGTCAAAGTCAACTTTCTAATAATGGTACGGCAGGGCATAACAAGAACACAATAAAGATTAAAAGCTAATTAAAAGGCCTGAAATGACAATTAAAATCAATCATTAAAAGGATCAGTGTGTTTTTGTATTGGTTTTTTTTAATTGGAAAATGATGGGAGGACTTACTTTAATTATTTTCTTTAGCGTTGGTTATAATGTCCCACTCTAAGCTTGTTAATTGCAACTTGAACTATATCCCTAATTACTTATTAAAAGAAAAAAATGTCTAAGAGAGATGGTAATAAGATATCCGATGATTAAAAAATCTAATATGTTCGGTTAATTTATCTGTAAAAAGTTTGAACTATTTTCAACTTTTCGGTTCGATTTATTTTAATAATTTTAGTTGTTAAAAATTAATCAATTTATTAGTTATATAAAGACAATCTCTTTCAATCATATTTTAAATTCTTTAATTTTATTTAATCTTTAGCCAATTTTAGAATGATCTAACATCAGTTGAATTTTTAAACCTTAAATTTTGTGTCTTGCCAGTTTGATTTTCGATCCGATTTTTAAAACATTGAATATACCAAATTTAAAAAAGATTTATAGTATAGTTGAGGAAGTTACGTTATATCTACAACGATGATTTTTTTTATTAATACTTAGGCCTACAAGACTCTTAATTTATTTTTTGAGAAATAATACCCTCTTAATTAATGCAAGTAGCTTTCATTTCTTTTAATTTTTAAATTTTATGAAAAATGTAAAACTTATTTTTGTTTTATGTTTTTCATAATATGATTTACTATTCGTTAAGTGTATCCTACTTAATTATTTAATATTATTTGATATAATTAATTTGTTATCCCATTATTTTAACTAAAAAATATTTTCAAGATACATAAATATGAAATTTTTAAATTTTTTTATAAAATATATTAATAAATTTAAATTATAGAGTTTAGAATTATTTATAAGATGATAAATAGGTGCTTGCTTTTCTAGTGAAAAACATAAATTTTATTTATTTATTTTTGCTACTAACGAACAGAGAAGATAAAGAAATTTAAGCTCGTAGGACACCAATTCTCTCACGATTCTTCGCAAGAAGAGGATGTAATCGAACCGGGGGATCTTCACAATCAATAAGCCCCTGAGATGATGAACGCGCCAAGTCAGCAAGTCGATTCGCGCAGCGATTACCTTCGCGGCAGATATGCCTAATATCAACAATCTTTTTTTGGTGCACCCAGGATATCCACCGACGAAATTAGTGACTAATCCTTTCGCTGCGGGAACATCTCCAACATGGGAGGATATGCCTAATATCAACAATCTACCCCCCTTAATTAGCTTCAAACAGTCACTATTGATATGAATGAATTCAATTTATATAACGGTGCACCTGAAACAAGGCTATTGATAAGGGTTAATGATTAACGGAGTTAACCTCTAGTTTATATTTACAACAAACTAAAACTCTTAATTTTTGAATAATATTTTTGTATTTTTATTTAGTACATAGTAAAATTGAGTAAAATTTTATATTTAAATTAGCCAAATATGAATAAATAAGAATTTTACAAGAATATTAGACGTTTTAAAAAGATGGGAAAATTGAAATAAAATTGATAATATTGGGTTAGCATAGTTTTTATTTAATTCCCCCATATTGTAATATTCTATTTCTTCCATTTCTTATTTAATCTTAATGGAAGAAATCTCTTAATGATAAGAGTTCGAGTCTTGGAAATTAAGTCTTTTTAATACGTAAATGAGTTGTAGCTAACAATTTAGGTCCTATATGCATATATGACATTTCTACTAGATAAAAGTAAGACTACGTATTACAGGATCTTTTCAGTTCTTGCGTTTTAGTGAAACTTTTAACGAGTGATGGTTGTTGTTGTTGTTGTTGTTATATGCATATAATAAATTAACCATGCAATCCTTTCTGTTTTTCTTTTAACTTTTGGAGCAGCAAGTACATGACAAAGAGAGTGTGAGTATATATTTTGGGAAGTATAGTTTTACCATATCCATTACTATAACTTTGATGGCTTAACTTGAATGGAGATGTCTGAGGAACACGAGTTCCCCTAAACTCAGTTCTCTAGACATACAATACAAGAAAACAAAGCAAATTCACACATGAAAATCTCTTAATCATTAGTTGAGGAAATCAAGGACAAGAAGCAACAAGCAAGGCACTTGCCAAATAGAAGAAAACAAAAGAAGATATGCAGAGCTAATTTAGCTGAACATACAAAAGTATAAAGCTAGACATACCCACTTATCTATTCTGGACCACTGACCCAACCTGCTCTTATGGCCTTCCATTGTGGAATTACACAAAAATATAGGCATAGACTTGTACACCAACGACCCTTTGCTAGACATACCCACTTATCCATTCTGGACCACTGACCCAACCTGCTCTTATGGTCTTCCATTGTCGAATCACACAAGTATGTAGAAAATGCTACAAATATATGCATAGACTTGTACACCAACGACCCTCTCTCTTTCTCCCTACGTATACGGGCCAATCAAATATGTAATGTGATCACGTTGTTTCTAGAGAGAATTTAAGGTTTTTGGTAAGGACAAGAAAGTGAAGACAACAAAAGATCAAGTTGTGTATAATGCGGTAGGGGGTGCAATGATGTTGAGCAGACTTGGCTATGAAGACAAGGCAAGTCCAGTGAGTTGGGAGATTGTATGACATGAAATTGGAGAAGACACAGGAGCTAGCTAATTATAGTTTGGTTGTAAAATATAGATAATACGAAATGGATTGAAGAGTGAGTGGTGTATGCTAGAAAAGTGAACAACCATGCCTTAGATTTTGAAAACGGGAAATTATCAACATTTTAATAACCGGACTAAAAGTTAAATCGATAAAACAAGAGATTTATGATTTAAAAGATCTAACCGGTATTAGATCATTATAAAATCGGTTAAAAATTAAATAAAATTAAAGAATTTAAAATATTATTAAAAAGGATTATCCTTTATATATCGAGGAATTTGAAGATTAATTAAAAAAAGAGATTGCTAAATGAAAATTAATTGATTTATAAGAACTTATTAATTTATAAAAATTAACCGATTAATTAATAAATTAATAGGTTTTTAACAACAAAACATATTAAAGTAAATTGAACCGAAAAGTTAAAAATTAAACTGAAAAATTAGACAGTTCGAATTGGTTGAATTTTTAGGTTTAACTTGTCGAAGTATTAGAAATTATTATTATTATTAGTATTACTTGTTATTATTATATGACATAAAAAGGTGATGCATGGTTTCATGTTGGAGTACAAAATAAGGAAAAAGAGTTGGGAAAGGAAAGGAATTTTGGCAGAACTTGAAGAGGGATTAGGAGGCAAAGGAATGTATTGGGAAGCGGGTTTGCTGGTGAAATGCACGCCGGCCGGCAGCTTTACTAATTACTAAACCACCATCTCTTTCTAAGCCTAACTGGCACGCCTGCACCTCACTATCCACTAAAACCCATATCAAACTCTTC
The DNA here is from genome assembly GCA_026284465.1 of Erythroxylum citrifolium. NCBI lineage: Eukaryota > Viridiplantae > Streptophyta > Magnoliopsida > Malpighiales > Erythroxylaceae > Erythroxylum > Erythroxylum citrifolium. The sequence goes on from JANKOE010000204.1 coordinate 55,901,453, forward strand.
CGTGTAGCTCTCTTTAAGGTGTTATAATCCTGTTTCGTTTAATTACCTACTGATCATTTTTTTATATCAGTATAATAAGGGCAACAGGTTTAGGTATCTTTTTATTGAGTTCAAATCCTCTGTCCAATATTACAGTATCTTATTGTGTCCAATAAATCTCAGTCATTTATTTATGTGAGTCCGCATGAGCTCGCATGGTGTTCGCGTGAGTTTCGCAAAATAAATAACTGAAATTTGTCTATACAATATAAGACAGAATAATATTGGAAAAAAAAAATCTAAACTCTTTTTCATTATCTTTGTTGTACTTCGATATTGCTAAACATTAGCCATTTCAAGCCTAACTTCAATGTCTTTTGGAGTTCCAGTCAAACAGGATTACTCAATTCTCTCTCTTTCCTAGGTTATGATATGCTACTTTAAGTAATAGAGTAAAGAATGTTGAGCTATGCAAGTGAAACCCAATGGCCCACTTCCTACATTCTCATCGATCACACAAAAGAAAAGCTCATTTATACTCTCGTATGGATTCCTTTCCCCTTTACCAGACTCTCTTTGTCTCTCTCTTTTTTCTATCTATTCCTCTTCCAGTCTTAATTATCAAAAGTTCCATGGCTTAACCCAACTTGCAGCATAGAAATCCAACTTGAAAGAAAGATCCTAACTTTATGTTTCATTTCTCTACCCCAATTCCACAGTTTTCCTTCCGTCCAACGAAGATCATCAACCCAGATGTTTTATGTTTGATGTGGGTCTCTGTATCTGTTAAATGGATGCCTTGTTTAGGTTAGTCGGTCTTCAACAATCTGATCAGTCTTTCAATTCTACAAGCAGAACCTCAAGTAGCTCCAGATCCTCGAGACAAAATCACAGTAACCATCATCGCTACCGACAAGAAGACGAAGAATGCTTCAACTTTTTCATGGATGAAGAAGACTTCTCTTCGTCTTCTTCTAAATATTACCATCCTTATCACCATCAACAACAACAACACACCCCCACATCAACCCCCACTAACACTAGCACCCCCACCACTGCTCAACCTCCTCTCGACTCCACTGATTTCATTTCCTCTCCTTCATGTGACCTCAACTTGGAATTCTCCGGAAAGTGGTCCACGGATGTCCTCCTGGAAGCTGCTCGTGCCATCGCCGATAAGAACAGTGCTCGTGTCCAACATTTGATGTGGATACTCAACGAACTTGGCTCTCCTTATGGCGACACAGACCAAAAGCTTGCTTTTTACTTCCTCCAAGCTTTATTCAGCCGCATGAGTGACGCCGGCGAGAGGTATTACCGTACTTTACAGTCATCATCTGATAAAACACGCTCTTTTGAGTCCACGAGGAGAATGATATTGAAATTTCAAGAGGTAAGTCCTTGGACTACTTTTGGTCACGTCTCTTGTAATGGTGCAATAATGGAAGCTTTTGAAGGTGAAAGTAAGTTGCATATTATTGATATTAGCAACACATATTGCACCCAATGGCCAACTTTGCTCGAAGCTCTCGCGACTCGCAGGGATGAGACATCAGAGTTCAGGCTAACCACTATCGTGACTTCCAAAACCAGTGTAGTTACTCCAGGCAATGGAGGGTTAGCTGCAGTTCGAAAAGTAATGAAAGAAATTGGAAACAGAATAGAAAAGTTTGCTAGGCTCATGCGTGTTCCATTTAAATTCAACTTCATACACCACGCAGGTGATCTAAGTGACCTAAACTTCGCTGAATTGGACATCAGAGACGATGAAGCTTTGGCCATCAACTGTATCGGAGCTTTGCATTCGATCACTTCTGTTTCCAATCGCAGAGACTATGTTACATCGACTTTCAGAAGATTACAGCCAAGAATCATCACTATCGTAGAAGAAGAAGCTGATCTCGAGGTGGGTGTTGATGGGTTAGAGTTTCTTAATGGTTTTCATGAATGCTTGAGATGGTTTAGGGTTTACTTCGATTCATTAGACGAGAGCTTTCCAACAAGAAGCAACGAAAGATTGATGCTTGAAAGAGCAGCAGGGAGGGCTATGGTTGACCTAATAGCATGTCCACCATCAGAGTCTGTGGAACGAAGGGAGACGGCGGCGAGGTGGTCGGGACGGTTGCATGCCGGAGGCATCATTCCGGTGGTCTTCAGCGACGAGGTGTTGGACGATGTACGCGCCTTGTTGAGGAGGTATAAGGAGGGTTGGTCAACGACAAAATGTGAATATGGTGGAATCTACCTGTGTTGGAAGGACCACCCCGCTGTGTGGGCTAGTGCTTGGAGGCCTTAATGATCACGAGATTTTCTTACATTTTTCTCTTTTTTTATTTCTGATTTTTAAGGTAAAAGTTTACACGTGTGATGAGTTCCTTTAGCACGTGCATGGAAGTGATGATGTGGGGGGATGGTATTGGCCGGATTAAAGAGAGAGTGGGGAAGGAATTCTTTATGATTCCAATTATCATTTTTCAAATAATTAATAAGGTTACTTTTTTTAACTAAAATGTCATAAGTTTAAGTTACAAAAATAATATTTTTATAAAAATAAAAAATATGTATAAATATTGATGACCCTCTTTCAGTTCTTACAAAACGGGAAATTTTATGTATTGAAATAACCTACTAACTTTTAAATAATGTGATCTTAATTATACGTAGAACACTTTCATTTATATATAAAAAAACGTCTTATAATAGTATTATCATTAGATAATTGATACATTGAATAAAATTCTTTTATATTATAATTCAAGTCAAAAATTTTAATTTACTCAATTTAGAATTTTGAGTAGGCCAAATTGAAGTTATGTCAAATTTTAAATTTTATAATTTTTATGGAAAAAATCATTTTTTTATAAAATTAAAAGCTTTTCTTTAATTTCAAAATTTTGACTTCCATTACATGTTGACTCATGGCTTAGCTTACAATTGATACAAAAAGCAGGTATAAAGTAACCTTATTAGGGAGTAATTTAAGGTTTTTGTTTACACTAATTAGGACATTTGGAGTGGTCCATAAGGGTCTCTCCCAATATCTTTTTTTAGTGTTGCTCTTCACATCTCAAATGACCTTAACATTACCCACTCCTCCTCTACCTTTTTTTTTTGGGGTCTTTCCTTTTAAATATTCATACTCTTTGCAGTCTCATTGTGTTAATATAATGAATATAATAGAAATATCAATCAGCATGGTGTTTAATTAAATATCATGCCCATGTCTCACTCGACAATAACATTTAGCCTAAACGGTATTTTAAAATTTAAGGGTCGTATTAGAACTCTTTGAATAAAAAATCGAACAAAAAGTTAAACTCGTAAGACAATTAGTTTAAAGTTTAAAAGATTCAAGATATTAGATTATTATAAAATTGATTAAAGAATGAATAAAATTTAATAATTTAAAATATGTTTGAAAAAGATTGTCCACGAAGAATTTAAAGTTTAATTAAAAAGAAATTGTTAAATAAAAGTTAATTAATTCATTTTGGTTTATAATGACTTATTAATTTAAGAAAATTAAACGATTAATTAATAAACTGATTAATTTTTAACAAAATATTTATAAAATAGATCAACTCAAAAATATTAGTTGATTCAAGATTTTTATAATTAAACAGGTCAAGTTGAGTTTTTTAATTATTTCTACTCCATGATTGATAGGCTGCTATCTCTGGCTCACAGTCAAAGAAGAAATAGACTGATAAACATAAAGATAGAAGACATAGCAGTCCTTCTCTGTAAGTGGATGGCTTTTTCATGCTTTGAAGCATCCTTTATACTTTTTTTGTACGTTGTATCAGATCTTTCACTTTCAAGATCGTAGCTGATACTCATAAGATATGTTCTTATGATGAAATTAGGGGAAAAAAAGAAGAGAAAGCTAATTTTAACTTGACTTCGTTGAATAACTCAACAAGAGGTTTTTGCAAAGATTGGAAACTCTAATTTAAGTTATTCTTATCATCTCATCAGCTATTTAATTGTATAAGTGAGAGTTGAGCCCTGCTAACCACTCTGCTTTAAGGTCAGAGTATATATATCATACATGGTGTCATACAGTTTGCTGATCTATGGCATTTCTTTGCCACACCAATCAATTTGGCCGACTAAAACTGCCACTTATAGTTTAACATCATACTGAGCGATCAACAGAAAGAACACAAATTTTGATGATTTGACGTTGGGACAAATTGTGTCATGCAGTATGTGTTTGAAAAGTCTGCTGCTGCTTTTGCTTTTGACCAACTAAAGAAACAAAATATCTCGCAGAAGATGGAAGCAAAGCAGAGGCAATTTGGTCCCTTCCATTGCTATTCTCTCCAAGCAAAAACCCAATCCATCTTTTGCCAGTCCACCAACTTGAAACAATTTGGCAGTTGGCACTGACATTGTTCTGAATACCACTTCTGATTTATTTATATATCTTTTTATAGTACTTACTTAAATGCATTTAAATAAAGTGACCATGCTATTCATTGAATTATGCCAAGTCCAGTCAGTTGGATTTCCTGATAATATGCGAAGATGCAGAAGTTCATGCCATGTTGTGTCTATTTGTGTGAAGGGGCAAAGCAAGAGCACTTGCCTAATGCCAATCAACCTTCTCCAGTATAGTCCAGCAGCAAAGCTTCAGAAACCTCAAATTTGTTCCAGACTCGAATCAAATTGGAAAGTAGCAGCTTAAACTTGAAGGATTGTAAAAAATTAATCCTTGCTTTAGAGAGTCTATATGGTGGGAAGATAACCTTTTGCATCTGACACTCATGACTATAACTATCAAACTAGTTAATTTACCCCTGCAAGAATGAGATGGTAACGCATAAGAGAGCTGGCCTTTTCAAAGCTAATATTAGCATCACTTGAACAAAGAGAGATGTTGGTTAAAAGCAAATGCTTTTAAAGAAAACCTATACCTGTGAAAGAATTAGCAAAATGCCATTACATATTATACACAAACTGCTAACAATCATGTCATTTAAGTACACTCAACCCATAAGGAAGCCTCCACTTCTTATGCCAGTAGATTGTTACTCTTGGCCAAGCTGGGAATCCAAAATTGTAATCAAGCGTTTGATCAGCCAGCCCCTCAACTATCAAGGGCAACCACACATACCGTGAGTCCCTCAAATCAGATGGATTCCACCGATCCGCCATGAAAATGAACAAACCAGGCAATCCTGGTAAAGGTATTACAAAAGTGCTTTGTGCAAAATAAGTCGTCAGTCGGAATATCTTGTTCCCTCCACTGCAAGGGTTTCCCATAGTCTCCCACGGACCCATAATTGACTGGGCTGCATGAGCTAGGGCCTTATTTGGTGCCCATCCACTGCACCCTGATGTGATCATGTAGTAAACTCCTTCATGTTTAAAGATAGCTGGGGCTTCCCGGCGTTTTCCAACAAGAATTTTGCTCATAACATGTGTGACATCAAGATAATCTCCAGTGAGAGGTCCAATGTGAAGTTCACTATTGACCTCAGAGGAATATATGAGATAGGCTTCACCATTATCATCTTTGAATATTGTCATATCCCGGCTGTCAAACCCATGTGGCCGTTTGCTGTATAGGTAATCAAAAGGACCAGTTGGGTGATCACTTACAGCAACACCAACAGCAGCTTTGGTGTAGTTGACATCATCAATGTGCATCCACATTACATACTTCCCTGTCTTTTCATTATATATAACCTTTGGCCTCTCAAGTACGTTGGATTTGTAAAGGTCCTGGGCTTCATTTGTCTCTTCTGCTGCAAGCACTATGCCCTCGTTTTTCCAGCTCCACAGGTCCTTAGAGGAGTAGCAACCAACTCCTATAATGTCAACCTAAACCAAAGTTCATAAAAGTCCATATTTACTTAATCAAGGACTTAAATTTCATGCTATATACATGGTGAAAACAAGAATAATAGTAATACATGACATTATTAAGAACGCTAAGCTCAGGTAAATAGTAAAAAAAAAACTTAACGATAACTATACACTTTGTAGGAGACTAAAAGAAAACTTTCCGATATCATTAAATATTAACGCTTGAAAGTGCATTTTGATGTCTTTGGCAAAAAGAAAAGTGCATTTTGATTTGACTCACATGTACATATGTGTTAAAAGAATCATTTCAAAAATTTTCAAAATCCAATGGAAATGCCTAAACTCACACAGTCCAGAACAACCACTTTGAAGAATATGAATGAAGTTTCTATGCATGATAAAAGTAATTAGCTAGCAAAAAGATTTTCTCCTACTCAGTAGCACTACCTGCTGATATTTTGCCTATCCATGTTGGGAGAGAGTTCTGAAAATTAAAGACGAACTTACTTAACTGATTTCTGAAGCTTTGGACTGGAAGAACAAATATTGGTGCCACTTAATCCACTCAAACTGAAACTTATGCAGGAACTAGTTTCTTAAAAAGAGAAATGGAAATATTGACATCTTGAATTAGAAAAACAGAGGGATAGAAGTATTTAATCTAAGGCATCATACCTATTACTCAATTCTGCAGGACAAAAATGTTCTCCAGGAGGACTTCTAGGATACTATGCAAGGAAATAAGGGTATCAAATTAATAATTAACCCTTTCATGGACTTAGATGTAGATCAAATAGTTCGTTTGCATGCTGAACTGAAATAAATATAGGACCTTGAACAGAAATATTGACATCAGATTGTTTTTCCGCTCTTTCCCATCATATTCAATTTCCCCAAAGTATGCAATTACTACCACAAACAAATCAAAAACGCGCTCAGAGTTATACAACTCGATACCAGCAACTTCTAGTGAACCATTATATCATCACTACCTCAACTACCCAGTCAAAAAAATAGTGGTTGATGTAAATTTTGTTATATCTGTTTTCCAGCACATGGAAGCTAAAACCAATAAAAAGAACAAAACCGTATTCCAAAATCAATCCTACCAAGATTATAGATAACAAAAATCAGACCAATATCAAGTATTAATGGGATTAATTCTCTACTCGAAGTCATAAGCTAACCATCAAAGTCGGTATTAACTTGGTGAATTGTCAAATGAAGTATACACTGTTAGGAGTTAAACAAAATTCACTTCCAATACAAAACAGAATGGTTTCAAGGAATTTCATGACCCAGAATCAACTGTGCAGATATTCAAAGAAGATTGACATTTATACTCATCTATAATTTCTATAATATTTGATGAATCTTAATCAAAAGAGCATACAGTCACATGATTGCTAATCAATTGTAATGGCCCACAAATTCAAAGAACATAGAGCAATGAAATTTCCACTCACAGCTGCAATTTCTATATAATATTTTCATAGAGGAAAATGATTGTCAGAAACTGGCAACAAAATATGGTAAAATGAATATGTAGCACTCACTCGTGCTGCTGCTTTTTTATGAGCATGATATGTTGGTCCATCTTTGTACTCTCCGTACCAATAATATGTCCTAGACTTTTCATCATACAGGATGCCCCCTCCATGAGCTTGAATTGGGTTCCCATCTGTATCCAACCAAATCTTCCCAGGGTGATAGTAGAAACTATCATTGCTAGCACTCTTCGTTGGACCTATAGCAGCTTTCTCGCCAGGAAAGAATACATGCCTAAGTTGCGAATTCTCATCAAGAAATTCATCAATCAGTGTGGTTGCCCTTCTAGACTGTCTTTTTGCTGTTCGTGGTGATCTTTTCCTAGGTGGGGGAATTTTAATGTTCTCCTGTTCCACTTCTTTAAGGTAACAAATTACTGGATTATGACCCGCCCGAAACTGAACATCTCCACCTTTTCCACCATTGTGGTTGACAAGGGAGTACAGATGATTTAAAAGTAGAAATCCCACCAAACTCCAAACCACTGTAGATAATGAGCATCTGCTCCCTGCAATGCAAAATTAAAAGCAGTTGATTTCCTATATTTGTTCTTTACTCTCATTCTCTGTCCTCTTGTACCTCCAAGGCAACACAGCATTTAAACTTCTGCAACACGCGAAGATCCAATTAACTGGACCAAATACGAGTCACAACAAAGGTGCTCCATATTTGTTCATGACATGGTCAGAATGCTCAGAGCAAACGAGAAGGAGAAAGATTCATGCTAGGAATAAATTAATAATTTCCATTTAGAACTTTCAATGGCAACAAACTGGAAAATGTTTTTCCCATAAAAGTAAAAGCTTTCCCAATCATCAGGTCCTTTCCATGATACATAAACAAATAGCAGAACTGGCAGTACTATTATTTCAGCAAAAGTTTATAAAAAATGATCCCATCATTCCCATATCAATCTAACGCGTTCAAAGATATCTCAGAGGTAGTTCTATCGCAGATGGTAGATCAACTAACAAACCCATATGAATGATTTAGGCTCCCTCTCCCAACCATCCACCCTCTCTGATTTCTCAAGCCATGTTGATATTAAATCATTTCAGAAACTTCATAAAAAAAATGAAGTCGAATATGCAGGAGAAAACCAAACACGTAATAAAGCAACAACAGAGTGCCAAAGTCAAACAACTTACCTGGCAAGAACCGAACCATGAGGAGAGCTAAATTTTCAGAGATGAGTTTAACAGAGGATGCTCTTCATAGTTCGAGCAACGAACGAACTCAATGAAGTAAAAAATCCACAGCCCAGTTCACACGTACCCTCCAACATGAACAAAGAGGCTATCATCTGACAAGCCCCCAACCCAACAAAAAGGTCAAAAGCAGAACAGAAGCAGAGATTGAAGTTGGGTATTACTTGATTTTACTGGTTCAATATGGATCTAGGGGCGGTTGATGAAAGGTGACGATGACTTGAGAACAAAGTTGCTGTCTTTGTCTCTCTTATCCATGTGTGTGAGACAACGTTTGTTGGGAGATGACGGCCCTTTGACTTCTCCCACTCTTACCAGGATTTGTCTCAAACTCCGTTTGGAGATCGGAAAATTTGGAAATAAGGACATGTAAAACCTATCCCATTAAAATTTTACGCCAAATCTACTATAAAAAAATTTTATTTTAAGAATCTTTTTTACATTCAATTTAGGCCCTGTTTAGTTAGGCAGGAAAGTAAAGTAAATTTGGAATATGATTACTCGAAAAATAAATCTATAAAAGGTAAAAATTAGGGATGGTAATGGGGCGGTATGCCATCTCCGTACCCGCCCCATAAACCCGCCTCCACTCCCATCTTCGTCGGGGTTTTTTTGACACCCCCATACTCGTACCCGTTGGGGGTTTGATTCCCATCGGGTACTCGTTTATCCGCCTCTTTTTTTTTAAAAAAGATAAGCTTATTTAATATGAATGGACTATTTGTTTTTTTTTTAATTTTCATGCTACATTGATACCTACATACTGAATTTAACAAAATTATCATGGACTATTTGTTATTATGTTTTTTATAGCTCTTTTGAGTTTTCACAAAATAATAATAATAATAATAATAATAATAATAATGAAAACTACAGACACATTATATACTTTTATATATATATATGCTCTCCCTCTATTTAATTACTTCTGACTTGGTTGATCTTTCACTTTCAAGTTTCATCAAAAAGTAAACAAAGTTTTAATATTTCAGCTGGATTGCATAACAGATGGATATGTGCATGATAGTCTAGTCCATCGGTCATTGTCAAAGTCTTGAATTAGCAATACAATAGCACGTTCCAGTGTTTGCCACATTTGAATGACTACCCAGACAAATTAATTCTCATTATCATAATGATTGACTAGACTAATTAAAAATCTAAATAGACGAATACTTAACAGATCACTAACCTTATTGAATCTTGATTGGAT
>JANKOE010000204.1:55923191-55934516 GCA_026284465.1 Erythroxylum citrifolium
TTCAGGATAGACAGGAAGTGGCTTGGCCACGGTTTGTTCGTGCCTGATTGTTCTCTGGGTATCCCCCTCCTTCGTATAAAAAAAAAATTTATTAATTTATAAAAATTGACTGATTATTTAATAAATTAATCAGCTTTTAACAACAAGAGTTATTAAAATAAATTGAACCAGAAAGTTGAAAAATCAAATTGAAATGTTAGACTGTTCATTGTTTTAAACGGTTGAACTGATCTAACTAATTGAGTTTTTTAATTATTGAGTGAAAGTGTTCCTCAAGATTTTTTTTAATTTCAAATATTATGTTGCAAATTCCAACTAATATTTCTGGCAACCACTTAAGTTTGTTTGTTTTTATCCAATTGTCAAGGGATTTTGCTGTTCTTATCTTTGTTATTTAATATCGAATCTAAGAAAATCTTCATAGCGAGTGAGCCACCTTTTATGCAAGCATTTATGATCTTTCTCACATCACCTCTATTGCAAGTTTCAGAAAATATTCCTCTCGGCCAACCAAACTAAAGCATCTTACTCTCACAATAAGCATCGAAGATGTGTGATTTTTATAAACAATGGTAAACCATATATCAGAATCCATGATTTGCTCTGCTCAATTCTGTAAACTCATCTTCTGCAGAAGAAATTGTTATAAACCAAGAAGGAAGATCACTGAAAGAATTTATCAGCAACCTGTAATTGTAAATTACTGCAGGTAATGCCTTTTCCTCTGTATATACATATTGGCATTGAAACTGCAGAACTTTTCTTGTATGCTAAGATTGTCCCACCACTGGTTCCATTCCTGTACACCTTATGCCCAATTCTCTTCTACTTCCTTTATTGTACATTTTGAGATCTCATATGTGAGTTTTTGCTATCTGGGATTTGGAGATATGGAACATCTAGAGAAGTTCCTGTTACTTTCTTGGTAAGCTTTGGCCACCCAAGTTAGTACCAAAACCACCATGAAGATAGAAAGCCCCAGCATTGATTCCCATAACATTCGTACCGAAGCTCGAAATGGCTTGCATTGGTGCTCATCAATGTCCGCGAAGGCCTTCTTCACAATAGTGCATTTTGTCAGGCTCTTCACGTCAGGAAATATATCTATCATGTCCTGAACAGAACGACCATAAGCCCAAGCCACGTCGTGGAGGGACTGAGGAATAAGTCTGCCTTCTGTCACACATGTTTCTGTGGAGTTTCCTTTGAAACAAGTGAGATCTGAAAGTATCTGCAAATGACATTACAACGAGTCATTTGGACGTTGAAGACCAAATTCATATTCCAAGTTCACATTTTTCTGAAAAAAATAAAAGGAGTTTCTGCTTACTTTGCTTAATTGGTCTATCGTAATGGATTCATCAGGACAGAGCTCTGGAGTGTATGCGTAGTCTGGAGGCCCCGAAAAAGGGTCACAGATGCTGTTAAGGCCTAGTATGTCCGAATTTTGCTCCTTTAATCCAAGAGAACCATAGAACTCTACTGCCTTGGACTTCAACTGCAAAAGAATGAAGTTTCAGGTTTTAGTATACAACAAAAACTGGACAAAAACTTTTAAAATGTACCCAAAAAAACCTGGAAATAACAAGGTTTAACCTATGCAATACCTGAGAAACGTAATCATGAACTGTCTTGCCAATATCTGTTAACATTTTATCTGAATAGGCTGGATCAACACATGGTAGAAGGGAGCTCATGCTACTATTCTGTAGTTGGTCATAATCATGAAATGCTATGCACGTATCATCCACAAAACTGGGTGCAGAGAAATCAGTTTCTTTAGACAGCAGTAAAACCAGTAATTAAATCATGAGAATCTGTTTGAGAACTGTAACATTGGAGGCATACACTCACATGTGGAGGAAGAAATCAACGCCTGTCAAGGCCCAGAGCAGAGTTGTTAAGATCCAACAGATAAAAATTATGCTGCGAAACAAGGCAAAAAATTCAACACTATGATTTAAAAAGAAAAAAGGAATGTCAAAATGGAGGATGGAAAAAAGAGAACTTACATGATGAATCCAGGGTGCCAATGGAGCAAGAGCAGAACTGAACAAAAGCAGTAATCTATTGGTCTAAGAAATCAGAAAGACAAAGACTAATGTAGACAGAGGACTTCCAGGAGAACCAAAGCAACTAATTGGTGCCTTTTTCTGGGTTTTTCTGTGATTATGGGCATCTAAAATGGAGAAAGTGAAAAAGCAATAAACTTACCTAGTGATGCTCCCAACAAAACAAGGTCGATAGCAACAACCACAAGGTGACTGGTGTGCCTGGATTACAATACAAAAACATATGGGTTTACCTGGAACAAGAAGCATTCAAGAAGTTGACAAACTGATACTTACGATATTTGAATCACCAAGTCTATAGCATGACCAGTCTTCTGCACAAAGTTTCGGATAGATTTTGAATCCCCTGCTAGACGATGGGTTATATTGTACAATTTCAGGGATGTTGCTGGATCGTAGGGACGCAACAGAACTTGCATATCTGTGGTTGCTAATATCACTTTGTAAAGGCTTCTGTGAGTCTGACGACCTGCCCTGACAATGGTACTCTTAAATTTCCGTGTCCTGTGCATGGAACTCTCGTTGGCAGCAAGAACAAAGCCTGCGGCTATTCTGATTAGAACATACAAGCATGAGATTAGACCAAATCGAAAGTATGAAAGTAATTAACTGATTCAAAAACTGTTCATTTGGGCTTCAACTTGGTTAGATTGAACTCCGCAAAAGCTCTTCATCCTAGAGAAATCTTTAACTTACACGGCCAGGATTGTGAAGATGATGATGAGCAAGAATATGAAAATATGTTGATGATCCATGAAGTCTCTGAAAGAGGAGGTTTCATTGTTGGACCTCTTCTTGAAGAGAACAAAAACACCAAAGCACAAGCCACATAACAGCCACAGTAGCGCAATCACATAAGAGTGTACTCCTGTAAATGCTGCAGACTGAAAGATGATTAAATACGCATAATCAACTTTAAGCTTTTAATCTTCTCTTCATGACATATCACTGTACACTTAACAATTTAACAACACTTGTACTGTTTTAGCAAATTTCACGTATTCATACAGTTCTGAAAGTAAAATCTCCTGAAAATGCTTCTATTTGCTTGATTAGCTATCAGTTGGAACAATTTAAATGGTATATCAGACAATATCCAGCTGCGAGTTGATCTTCCATGCATGACCATTTAAATGGTAGACAGGAACTGATACTGGATATAGGTTCAAGTATTTGAGATTGCGATTTCAAAGCCATGCAAGTGTATCGATTCTTGTGTTTAATATGAGAAATGACGAAAGAATTTATAAAACTTACCGCCAAATAATGCCTGTCTGTGATATTATAGGCTCCACGGTAATTCTTCAAGCCTCGAAGAGGATCAGGTCTCTTGAAGATGCGTTCTTCCACGGATGATTCAAAGGCCATGACAGTAGGCGAACATATAGACATTAGAACCAAAAGGAGCAGAAATGGTAAAGACACTCCGTTTTGTTTCGACATGATAGACCCAGTTTGATTTTTCTTTCCACAGTCGCAAGGATTCTCCCCAATATTTCCTCGAAAATGATCCACTTTTACTGAAAAGTCGACAGGGACAGGTTCTTGGTCTGACTTACTGAGTAAGGTAAGGATTGCTTGCGGCTATGGTTGGAGAATTTTCTCCTTTTCTTTTATATTTTTCTCACGAAAGAAACAGAAAATTGTAGAGATAGCAGAACCAAAAAATGAGGAACGTATCAAGCACCGAAATTCTTGATTGCCCAACTTTTTTTTTCCTTGCCTGATGTACACAAGCTTTCTCAGGAGGAACTTCCTTATGCATATACTGATCAGGATTACTTTTCTCAGGAACTTCATATGTATAGGAAGATCGATAATGCTTCTAAATCCTGGAATTTGCATGTGTAAATCCCTTTCACAGGTTTCTAATTTTCCGTTACCTTCCACATGTAGGTTGACTATTTGATAGAACAATGAAACTTTTACGGGATAGAACAATTCCTGTAGTTATAACTGCTTACAGATGTTAAAGCCTAAATACGTGCCCTTCCCTTCAAGTCAAGAGTTACAAAAAATCACGAGTTCTACATCAGTAATTGTAACTGAGTACTGACGAATTCGTCGTCTCTAAACTTAGAAAAGCATTAACTTTAGGAAGACTACCTTCTTTTACTCAACAGTCAATTTGGAAGTGAAAATATAAAGTAATTTTCAGTCTCTAACAAGATATCTTAAGTGTATTTGTTAGACTATTAATCATGGCGGTGGACTTACATAGTGAATAGTAATTTACGTCTTATCTTAACTGATATTAAACCATCATGTAATATTAGATCATCATAAAATCGGTTAAATATTAGATACAATTAAAAAATTTAAAATATGATCGAGAAAGATTATTCTTACCTATCAAAGAATTTAAAATTTAATTGAAAAAATTATTAAATAAAAATTAATTGATTTATTTTAGTTTATAAGAGCGTATTAACTTACTAAAATTGCTAAATTAATTAATAAATTAATCAATTTTTAACAGTTATTAAAATGAATTGAACTAAAAAGTTAGATGATTTAAAATTTTTATAGTAGGCATTAGTGTTGGAACTCCTATCGTATTGTTATCATATTAACTTACTTCTGAAAATTTTTATTTAACCAAAAAATATTTTTTTAAAAATTAGCATATTTAATGCATTGGTTAAGAAACTTATTAATTGGCATTATTAATTGTTTATATGATATTTATTGTCTGAATTTAATTTCAAATAATTTATTTAAATTGACTAATTATTATATATGCTGAGGAATTTATTTAATTTGTATTTAAAAAGTAGCTTACAAAGCATCTCTTGGAAAAAAAGAAAAAAGGTTGGTGTTGTACTTATACTAAATTAAATTCCCCAAAACCCTAATTTTTCAATACATTCTTGTTCTTAATCCTCTCTAGTCTCAAGAAAGTAAAAATTAATGATTAAACATCAAATCTATTCAATTAATTTAACTGTAAAAATTATAAAATGGTTAATTTTTAATTTTTAGTTTCAATTTATTTTAATTATCTTCATTATTAAAAATTAATCAATTAGGTAATTTTTATAAAATAAATTATTTTATAAATTAAAATAACATTTTATTTAATAGATACTCTTTTTAATTAAACTTTATATGAAAGACACCTATGTATTTTAATTTATTTAATATTTAACCTATTTTATAATAATTTAATACTAATTAAATTTTTAGTTTAAAATTTTATTTATTTAATTTTTAGTCCGAGTTTCAAAACACGGGACCATCACGCCATTGAGAATATCTTCACCCGATGTTCGCGATCCGTGTTAGCAGACGCCCAGCCGACGGCGGAGAAGACGGTGTTTGATATAAAGCTGGAGAAGTACGATGCGGCGGCGACGATCAAGATTATAAAGGAGGTTAGGGGTTTTCCTGATTTGGGTTTAAAGGAGGCCAAGGATTTGGTAGAGAAAGCTCCTGTTTTGTTGAAGAAGGGTAGTGAAGGAAAAGGGGCTTTGGGTCCCTGGCAATTTCAACATACAAGTTGTTTGCCTATCGTACATGGTTTAAAGGTTAATCATGGAAAGCTCCAAAACGTTGTTGTTTACCATGCCTAATGCACTCAAGTTGCTTGATTGATGTTCTTGTTGTATTTGAGGCACGAGCTGAATACCGATTTTAATCCTTCCACTTGCTGCATTCTTCTGGAGGATGGACTGGACTTTGTGAGAAAGCATCAGTTTTTCTGAGTAACGTCAATTTGTGCGCTGGTTGCTTATGTGACAAATCGAAAATGACAAACTTTGATTCTTGAGGTTCTGTGTCAGATGGAGAAAGCCAATACTTG
The DNA here is from genome assembly GCA_026284465.1 of Erythroxylum citrifolium. NCBI lineage: Eukaryota > Viridiplantae > Streptophyta > Magnoliopsida > Malpighiales > Erythroxylaceae > Erythroxylum > Erythroxylum citrifolium. Next base: position 55,929,066 of record JANKOE010000204.1, read on the forward strand.
AGCTTGAAGGAATGGTTAGTAGATGAAACTCATTACAATTTTACGAACTTAACGAGCACAGTGGAAAGAAACTCTCTTAATTTCTCCATTTTTTAAAGCTCTAATAGTTATATGTTCAGTATTTTCCCCAGTACCAAAAAAAAGGGGTACGTGTAAAGCGTAAAGCAGTGAGGTAACTCGTATTGTATTCATACCCATGAAAAAGGATCATCTTAAGATGATATATATGACTCTTATACCAGTCTCTTTGCTTTATATATCCCATCCAAACTCCAAGCCCCTAAACATATATGATTCTAGTCAAAATAGTACTGCCGCAAGTAATTTAGGTTCCATGGAATGCTATTTCGTTCTTGAGATATACAACCCTAACTACATTTACAGTTATGGACAACATGACAGCCGAAATAGCTGGGCTGGATGATGTCAAGTAATGTGTATTTCATGCCAAACCGTCGAGACTATCCCCATATGTTGATCTTGTCATCTGCAATAGTTTGCATACAGTACCATAGTTAGACCTTTATATGCATATCCCTCAGTAAAATACCCAGTAAATCTTTTTTAGAAGGGAGATAGAGAGGACATAGAAGGGGAAGACATTTGCTGTTCGTAGGAAAATTCCTAAAGAATGACTAGGTAGTAGGAAAAAAAAAAACTTTGTTTTGGGGGAAATTTTATAACAAGACAACAAAATTATACCCATCGACCAAAACAACCATAGTTGGCTTGCACATTGGTGTGTCAACTAACAGGCAGATGGCAGAATTTTTTTTTATAAAAAAAAGTTAATACATAATCTCCAGAAAGAAGTTTATCTAGCTCATTTTGTTAACTGAAACTATTTTTGTTTGGCATGGTTCAATGGTATTGGTAACTGCTAGTTTACTAGAGCCTCGGAAACATTCAAGAAACTTAACTCTGGATAGCCAGAATTAAAAGAAAGAATGCAAGTTTATGTTGTAGGGAGACTAAAGAATAACTTGTACTAAAGAAAAAAAACACTAGCAAGACTTGCCAGAGACATGCATACCAGTTATGACACGTCCTATATTTGAATGCTTTCATTGCTGCTTCCGCAAAAAGTTGAGCTGCTTCTGCTTCACTTTCCGCTTTCTCAGCCTCCCGAGCAGCCTCCTCAGCCGCTGCAATTGCAGCTTCTGCCTCTGCAACAGCTTTTGCAGCTGCCGCTGCAGCTTCTAAAGCAGTCATGCCCTTGATCTTTAATAGCTCTTGATCAACCTGGGATTTAGTTAGGATTTTAGCACTCTTCTCTGAATTTGGAGAATCCTTATGCTTTTCCTCTAGCAAAAGGGGAGAGTTTCTTCTACTTTCGAAACCTGTTGAGCTAGATTGAATTCTGTATTTATGCTTGACCTGTGATAAAAAGGATAATGCGTATGAATTATATTCTTTTCAAGCGATCAACTTAAGCTTTGAAAATTCAAGACACATTGTATCTAAAAATTCTTTCCACCCCCTTGGATGCATCAAGACCCTGCTTGCCTAGTTCTAGCAACATTAACTTGATTTTGAAGATTTTAGGAACATTGTATCCTGAAATTTGTTCCAACCATTAAGATGCCTCAAGAGCATGTTTATTTGATCCTTTAAAAGTATTACGTACATCACAAATGTATCAAATCTTTTACTTGTGCCCACAAAAATGTTCAGAAGGTATCAATGGTTGATTCTGCAGGGAACTACAATACCATGGCTCACATTTAACATGCTTTATGATGGAAAAGAATACTTGCTGAATTTCATGATCTTGTTCTTGGAAAAGTGAGTACCTTGATCAATGTTCCATTTGCAGTCAAAAACTTTAACTTTCCAGCCAAATGTTTTCTGAGGTTTGGGGGTGCCTTGTAATTGTCCTATAATATTTTTCATGTTGGTAATGTTAGAATCCGTCTGAAGAAAAAGAAATAAAAGAGCCTATATAGATGTGAATGAACAGGAAAAATTCCATTGCATTGTGTAAAATGGTAATCACCAATATCAAATTACTAGTTTGACATCAGAGACATGTCCTTGCTTCTTTTATTTACAAAATTTTCAGCACTAGAAACATAATTCTAGCTTCAAATTTTGAGGAAAAAAAATCTCCAGATTGCAGTTCTGTTTTTGGACAACTAATAACTCGGGTAAGGAGAGAGGGGCCTATTCATGAGAAAAGCTGGAATAAAGTTGTGCTAGTTTAAGTATCAAAAGCATTAACAAGAAAAGGCTGCAGTTTGCCTCATTCAGTCTTTAATTTTGTAAATCATACTTTCACGCCATATAGCATCATGGTAAGATGAATGAATGTACCTCTATGTACAAAGAAATTGAGGCCCTGTCAGAACCATTTGGCTCGTTCAGTGCGGTAATGGCCTCTAATATTAAATTATCCAACCTGAAACGATGATATAGCAACAAGCGTATCAATCATCAATCATCAATCATAAACTGAAACAAGAAAACTCATGCCCATCTATAAAAATTTCAAGGTCTTATCCTTCGAATTATATACATGCTTCACTGAAAATATGAACTGATCAAAAGTCACAATAACCAAAACAAAAAACTATTTAATTTCTACTACTGATCGCTAAAAGTGCACTTCTGTTTCCAAACAACTCTACTGCCCCATTATTTAAACAAACTCAGCATTATTTTTGAAATACTGATATATCAAACGGATGTCTTCTGCTAATATGCTGGACCAAGACTTGAAAAAGAGCATTTCAGATTGGTAAACTCAAGGACTGCCAAGCAGTAGGCCTTCGGACTAAAAGGCTTGTGGTGAAGATTATAATTTATAAAGTCGTACATGCTATATGGTCATAAGACGTAACAAAAAATATTTAAAATTTAATCAAGTACAAGTTAAAATGTTGTAGATGAAATATGGTCCTAATGGAGAAAAGTCTTGTACTATGAGTACTTTCAGTTAGACTGTTGCCTACTAGTTCTATCTGTCATAGCCTTTTCTTCATAACAACTTCATATGGACAGTCATTTCAGAGATTTCTTCTTCTCTTAGCCCATTTGGAACCAGAAGAATCACTCCCTGTACTTTAGCACCCAGGAAATGGAATAACAACTTTATATGCATTACTATGGGCTCTACTTGAGCACATCCAACCATGATTTTATGTTTCATGGACGTTTATTTATTATTTAAAATAATTAAGAGAAAATAAGCAGGAATATCAGGTCGTTCAGCTTTATCAATTCCAATGAGTAGCACTAGAACTGATTTCAAGGTGCATGCTTGTTCAGAAATTAGTCTGTTGCTAGTCCAATTCCAACAAATTATCAACAAAAATGTATCATATGCAGCACACTGAAGAACGCAAATATTGAACATCAGAAGGGATGTGACCTTAAAGTTACTCCTCTAGAAGCACCATTTCTTGGTGTTCCATTGGAAACTGCAAGAGGTGTAGCTTCGACAATTTCTTCATTGCTCTGTCGAACAATGCTCAAAGCCCTGGAGGTTTCACCACGCTTGGCATTTTGAGGATTTCTCTTAAGTGCAAGTTTCGCTTTTTGCCTAGACCCCCATATTGCAGTAACATTAATATTTCTCCATTTATCCTGCCAAAAATTAACTAAATGATTAATATTTTCTGACAAGTGCCAACTGATGAACTACACTATTAACAATTGAGAGTCCATCATTAGTTTCGATCCCCAATAAATCAAATTTATTTCAGGTTCTGAACAAACAAAATCTATCTAGAAAGAAAATAGATATTTATGGTTCTCTGCCATCATGCATACCTTGAGATCAACATTGGAGCGTAAATGCAAGACACCACTGAACTCAGGGTCCATAAGTATAGTGCGCCATCTGCCCCTCCCATGCTTAACCACGCCAGCTCTAAGAGCTGCCTCTTCTTCGGCTGTCCACTTCTGTTTAGGAGCCCCCATCAATATGCAATGCCCTTTCCAAGAAAATTTTCTTAGTTTAACTCCTGCCCCCATCACCAATGGAAACCAAACAATTGATAGTGCACTAACTACGCATATATTGAGCAATTCTAACCAGAACAAACACAGGAGCATTCTACATAAATCATGAACCAAAAGACAGAACTTTGGGATCCAAGTTTAACATAATCAATCAAAATATTTTATAATTATCCATCTGGGTCTCACAACCACTAACAATTTGTTCTTTGCCTTGAAGTTCAAATGCGTACACAGGCACAAAAACCGGTATAAAGTAAACCAGAAAAGAAACAATAGAAAAAGAAATGAAAGGAACGAATCTGGGCGGCTAAACGTAAATCAAAATCCGAGTTCGAGAAGATAAACTAGATAGAGATCATAAAAATCCCAAAAGAAAAACATAAAATTCAGCAAATAATGTAAAGCGAAAATGAAAAATGAAAACAAAAAATCAAATTAATTAAAATCTGTTTAGGTGCTGAGCTGAGCCTGTTCTCACCTGACCAGAGGAACCAAGAAGTGAAAGAATTCACAAAGGGATCATTGTAGATTATTTGTATATACAGACATCCACATATATATATATGGAATTGCAAGCAAATGGAGATGGAAGAGATTGAGCGACTGAAACATACTGCGTCCTTTTCTTCTTTTCTATGGATTTTATATTTGGGCCGTCAAATGAAAATACGACTTGTTCTGATCCTTTTTTGCAAATTTCTCTGTAACTATCGTTTGCCTGTTGCAACCACTAACGTTTCTAAAATTACCATTCTTGCCCCTTAATTAATGATTATATTAAAACATGATTAACCAATTTTAAGGAATTGGTATGTGATAACGTTTAGTTATGAATTTCATGATACCAGTAATTAAAAAACTTAATTAGTTCGACCGATTTAATTTTAAAAATTTTGAACTTTTCAATTTTTTATAATTTATTTTAATTTAAAAATAATAAATTAATAAATTAATATGTTAATTTTATATATTAATAAATTTTTATAAATTAAAATAAATTAATTAATTTTTATTTAACAATTTTTTTAATTAAATTTCAAATTTTTCTATTAATAAGAATCATTATTTTCAATCTATTTCAAATTTTTTAATTTAATTCAATATTTAGCCGATTTTACGACAATTTAATACCGATTGAATTTTTAAAACTTTAAATAGTTTTTAAAACATTAATTTAAAGTGATTTTATTTCAAATTATATTTTTAAATAACCAATGAAGTGATAAGTTTTCAAGTTCAAAATGAAAACTCTTTTTGAATCTTACATCGAGTCTTTTGACTAGTAAAAAACATTAATATTATGATGAGAAGAATATCAATATACTTGTAACGCCCCACAGTAGGGGTTAGATGATGACGGCTATTAATATTTTGGCATACATTCATGGCATTTTTCGGGTACATTGGTTTCATGAAACTTCGGATTGATTCGGACAATATTAAGATAATTTTAGTAATTTTTGGAGACTTCAATGATTTTTAGAAATT
>JANKOE010000204.1:55944432-55960533 GCA_026284465.1 Erythroxylum citrifolium
CAGTACCACAAGGAAAATGCCAATTGTCATAGCACTGCTGTAGTAGAAAACCAATGACTTACTCAGAGAGGATGCCATACTCAACAGAAGAATGCCAAAGATCAAAAATATTACACGATACAAGAAAAGTTCTGCAAGAAGAAAAGAAAGAATATAACAAGCCACCAGCATCAGAAGTCCGCTGAAGTTGATAGACATGTAACAAACAGCAATATACATATAATGGAAGAACTGCGGAAAAGCAGTGAAGAGGATACCTTCTTTGATGGATAGTTCGACCTTTTCTGAGGATGAACCAACCATCCTTATATCTAACAGCTTGTGGTCAAAAGCCGACATGGCTCGAGCCCATGAACCCTTGTCAACCTTTTCCCACTTTCCCTGAGGACACCTCCCTATTCCAAGGGATGCATTCCTGCAAAGGAAACACTTGTTCGTAAGTAAACCAGGAGATGCCTTAACATGAGAACTGAAGTCTTTAGCAATGTGACAAACTAAAAGTTTGAGGCATCTGAGTGCAAATTACCAAGAATTAATTTAACGAAACTGAAGCTACTTCTATAATTCAGACAAACTTACCTATGGAAACAAACTTCGACTTTTGGCTGGCGAAGGCTCGAACTTGAATATGAAACATTCACCTTCAATGAATGGGAAAATTTTTCCAAGTTTTTGATCCTCGACAATCCATGGATATGAACTCTTGCGCACAGCGAAGAAGTTCCTGGCTTAGTGCCTGGAGAGTTCAATACTTGCAAGCTAGGAGACAGCTGCAGTTTATTAGACTCACCAACAACTACAAAACCCAAGAACATATATACATCACAAACTTCATTTAAAAAAAGTAGTATTTTTCCACAAGAAACAATACCCATATCCCAATTTCAACAAATAATGGTATCTACAACCAAAGTTGGAAGCTTGAAGCCCTAGATACGGAATATCTTAGTCATCACAAAATAAAATAGCAGAATCAAGAGAACCCACCTAAAGAAACTTCATGAGCTGAGACAAAAGAGAAGAAAACAGGAAATGCACCCAAGAGGATCCGAAAAATATAGCCGGAGCTCCGATAGGGTCTTGGAGGATCCATTGTTCCTGGATAGACGGGGGAGAGAGATAAGGCTCCAATTGAAAATAGGGAATTTGGGGGAGGGCAGTTTTGGTTATTTCACTTCAAAAACTGCATTTGGGCCCAATGCTCTCTTCACCCAATTAAAACTAACAAAGGTCTGTAGCAATGGACTGGCTCCTAAGTGAACGAGCTTCAGACCAAGCTTAGGCCTTTCTGTCATTTCTACAAGGGCCAATTTAGGCCCAATTTTGGTTTATGGGCTCTAATATGCACGTGAAATTTCTTTTATATCCTTCTTTTAATTTGAGAAAAATCAAATTATATAATATTTTAGATAATATATTTATTTTTAAACTACTTTTGTGGCTAGAAAAGGGACTAATTAGTACAAATAAATTTATTAAATTTGTTATATTTGATGAATGGTATTCCTTTTAAGTATGAATGATAAGGTTTGTTTAGCTCAAGTTAATGAACTCATTCTAAATTAATTGAACTTTAAATTGGGTTTGATAAATTTTAATAAAAGATAATTTTAATTTTAATTTTAAAAAATATTTAATTAGATTTGACCAAACTCGAGCTTGATCAAGTTTTGAACTAATCTTATCTTACAATTTTGAGTTAGGCTACCAATTAAAGATATTCGGATAAATTGTAACATGATGGATTATCAACTTATAAAAAAGAAGGGATCAATTCTTTTGTTATGTTTTTGTGTGCCACCTTATGTCTCTCTCAATTTATCTATCCAGGGTGGTTGTTTCTGTTTTCGGTGCCACCCTGTGTGCCTCTCCATTTATCTATTCATTAACACTTTAATGAATGATGGATAAAAAGAGGTAACATTTTAATGAATAGTTAGATAGATGAGGACACAAGTAGGACAACCACCCGAAAAAGAAATGCATCAAAGGAAAATTGCATGACCGATTTATGAGACATGAAATGACAAGCTCGTGTGTAATATTTTGGGGGATGAGGCGCACAAAGCAAAATGTAAATATCAAATCACATCAAAGTCAAAAATTGTAATCATTTTGTGCAATGTAAAGACAAAATCACGTATAATGAAAGGCAAATAATATGGTTCTCATTGCGAGTGGAGTGGACACTTCAAAAAGACAAAGCTCATTTAAGCACCACTAACCCATGTTAGAAGCATTATTCAGTCGTAAAGTCATTTATAAAATCTATGACCTAGCAGTAGCCTCATCTTTTTTCACATTTAGGAGTAATTAAATTTGAAATAATTCATAAAATCCTACATCGATCACACCTTACGAGGGCTTAGTGATATCAAAACCACCAAGTTACAGCCTGAGTTTGCCTAACGACTCGAATTTGAATCCTATAAAATGAATTTGAGAACAGTTTCGTAGGGACATCCAATCTACTGAGGCAGGCTTGAGGCGAGAGGTATATTTAGGATTTAGTTCCAACTCCCCTTGTAAAGCCTTATAGGAGGCTCAAATCGATGATTAGTTTAACTTTTGTTCGATTTATTTTAATAATTTTTGTTGTTAAAAATCGCATCAATAAGTTTTTATAAGCTATTATAATTTTTTATAGTATAAAATAAACTAATTAATTTTATTTAATAATATCATTTTTAATTAAATTTCAATTTTTTCAATAAGTATGCATAGTTTTTTTCCAATCATATTTCAAAATCTTTAGTTTCATTCGATCTTTAATTAATTTTATCATACTTTGAAATCGATTAAATATTTAAACCTTAAACCTCAGTTTTTAAAACATTAGTAAAATATATCATTTTAATTGTGTTTTGAATTTTAAAATTAAGAAAAAAGAGATTTAAAATATATAATATGTTTGTGCATTAGATTCAACAAAAGTCCTTATATTAGATTAGCTCATTAAGGGATTCAACGCTTATTTATGCATAAAATGATCCAAGAATACCATTAACATAGACTCATCTATATTTCAACACAAAAAACTAGTCAAAGATTGAACAGAATGAACTACCTTAGGGGTCTATTTGTTCAGTTTGGATCCTCTATCTAAAATAACCTTGTCCAATCTTATCCTATGCTCAAAATGACGTAGTTTTGAGCATTTGACGTGAATTAGTTCAAATCCCTAATTAATCCCCAACTTGTTTGAACTATTAACTTCAGGTGATTTTGAACTATTAACTTCAGGTGATTTTGAACTCAAGACTAATTTTTCATTCCAACTTAAGAGTGAAAGGATAGGCAATGATAGTAAAAGACAAGTCCTTTGTTTCTTCTTATTTGTCTACACTCTAGAGTAAGCATATGGTAGAAAGTGGAGAGTGATCGAATTTCAGGTTCCAATCTCTGAAATGCTCTGTAAGGCTGGCTTCCATTGGCCTCCACCACCAATGTAATGCCTCCCCACTCCTCTGCTCCTAATGCCACCATTGCCTCCTACTCCAAGAAGCTCCCGCTCTTCCTGAAAATATATATAAACAGTGACAATTCAGACTTATTTATAAATGCCAAGTTCATATTGTAACTATGCAAAGGTAAGTGTTTTCGGCTTCAACAAAACTCTCTTTTCCTATACATCTATAGAGGTATGAATTCTATAAACAGAGGTTTCCTTTCCTTTTTGTAAACTGAGTTTTTACACAAAACAATGATACGCATTCTATCACGTTGTTGACCATCCAACACTCTTCATTGTACATACGATACAGACCCCTCAAATCCTCTGGTCCACTAACTCTGGACCAACCTGTGCTAATTCATCTCAGTCATCTATTTAAGTGACATGGGATGAATTGACATAGGGTTGGTCCAGAGTTAATGGACCAGAGGATTTGAGGGAGTCTGTGACACGAGGTTGGTCCAGAATTAGTGGACCAAAGGATTTGAGGGGTCTGTATCGTATGTACAGTGTCCCCACTTAAATAGATGGCTGGGATGAATTGGCTCAGAGTTGATATAGAGTTATTAGACCAGAGAATCAGGTCCTGATACAATAGAGAGAGATGATGAATATCTGACAAGCTGTAAATCAAACTGAATTCACAAGTTCGACATCAAGTCACAAGTAAAGGTTCAAACTTTTCTCCTTAGTTGAACAGAGTCCGATTCTAATGCCTTAATAAAAGGCTAATTTGAAGACCAAAAATTACACGTAAAGAGTAAATTTGATCAAACAGAAGTATTCTGTACACAGGGTAATGTAACAATGGCATCTTCCATCATGTCAAGACTTTTAGTTGCCTGTCAGATTTATCGAGTTGCTCAAAAACCTTTCCTCCAACAAAAAAATACCAACTTTATGGAAAATGACCTGCCTTGAGATCCGTTGTCTAAAACAAAGTTCCAGGCTTTTCTCATTCAGAATTGACAATTTACCAACCAAAGAGAATAAAATTTTGATTTACTAACCCTCATTTTATCCTCCTCTGCGTCTTTCTGGAACTTCAAAAGATGTTTTTTTCCTATTTATGAACTGAAGTGGGAAAAAAAGAAAAGAGATAGGTACTCTGTTTCTCTATGTTCAGAATAGAAAAGGGATCATAACCTTATGCCCTTGTCCACTATCATCACCACTGATGTGCATAATTACCACACTTGAACCAACAAACTTGGGTCATGTCCATTGATCAGCACAATTAGTTAGAGTTCTTGTTGTTACCTCAATTGAGTTTTGGTTCTCAGGTTTATCAACCGGGCTCGAGTCTGGCCTGACCGAGTCCTTCCTCTTCATTTCCGTTCCATGCCCTTCGCTGTTCTTCAACATCTTTCCTAACTTAGCACACTTCTTCTCATTAAACTCTTTCAGAACATCTGAAACAAGAACAAGACTTGCTCTTAACAAACACATGGAAAGTTGCAAATTTTCGGAGTCTGTGAACCAATCTAACATTAGTAAGTTGCTCGAAAATATGATGCATACCTTCAAAACTGACTAGTCGATAAAACTGACCGATGAGCAAAGTATCGTCAGGTCGGAGAAGCTTGAGCTGTTTCAATGGCATGCCATTCTCTGTTCTCATAGTTGGTGATGTCACCACTAGTGCCACGTAATGGCCTGGATTCGAGTTCATGATCTCATGCGCACTCACTGACCAGTAAATCCTCTCGATCTTGTTTCCCGGATGTTGAATCACCACAGTCGCTGCCTCTGCGGCTTGACAATTTCCCATCTCGGACACAAATCCGCAGACCGGAAACAAAAGTCTTCAAGTCCTCAACTAATCCGAAACTTCCGACGTAATTAACTATATAGTTACTTATATGTATGTCTGTGTTGGTCTTTGAATAGCAAGTACGATACAATGACCGAAGCTACTGCATAGGATTTAATAGGCTGACGCTAGTTTACGTATCTCTACGCCAAGAATCAGGAACCTGACAGTCAGTTGCACCGGGAATCGAGAGAAACAAAAAGAAGGAAAGGAAAAACAAAATCCCGAGAAGGAAAAACCTCTTAGAAATCCGCTAATTATGACAGGCGGAAGTGAACGAACTGATTAAAAAAGGAAAAAAACTGAAACCTTTATCAGATTTAGAAAGTAAAGGGCGTCTGTTAAGAGAAATGATGAAGATGTGGGAGGATGAGTGCTATATAACGGATCATTATAGAGCATCCTACGGAAGTGTATATGCTAACCGGTGCACATAGGACATTAGTGTTTGTTTTTGTCTGTGCGCTCTTGAGTTTTGGCTCCCACACTTTGGATCGGCAAAACCGAAGAGTACGGTTGTGGTGGCCTTTAGTACACATATCAAAGGAGCCGGGATCCCTGTACATTTTATATACTGTTCCAATGTTATATAAATGTTACTCATTTATTTACTTGACTCTTGCGTAAATCTCGTATAAATGGATGACTGAGATTCACATAATAAGGTAAGAAAAAATAAAATGGATAAAAAATCCCGTGGCATATCAAAGTCAATGTTAGTAAGAGTTAGTGATCATTTTTATGGCTTAAACCAACTCTTAATTACGGTTCTTAATTCTTGACTCAGGGTCGATGATCACTAAAAGGAATCCAGCCTAACTTGTCTTTTTCTTTGTTGTAAATTGTTATTCAAATTAGTCAATCTTTAAGATCATCAATTGATTTTTTTATAATAGAAAATCTATATTTGGGATTTTTAGAGTGCATATAAGTTTTCAGTTAATAAATTATTCTGATATTGATTTATATAAAGTTAGTAGGATAAGTATAGTTTGATGATGTTTACATTCGAACATTCGGATTCGATTAAGTTTTAATTTAAAATTTAAAAATTTATAATTAATATTAACAATCATACAAATTAACTATGTCAGAATTAATACTTGGAGTAATAATATTTAATTTTTATGGATGACTATTCTTTGCTTATACATGTAATAGTAAGTCGAGTTTTCTTATATTATTTAAGGTAAATTACATAAACCTCTTTTATTTTCTAAGAAAATTTGAAAAAAAAACGTAAATTTGAAAATTATAATTTTCCAATTTTTCAAAAAACTTATTTCTTTTATGTCAATTAAATAATAATACTAAAAAATATACACAGTATAAGTATGCGTAAACTAATCAAATGTGATTGACAAATTAGCTCTTGAACTTGATTTAGATCAATTAAATTATACTTAAATTATTAATTATAATAAATTATTAATTTATGTCAAAGTTAATTAGTTCAATTATAGTTTAAGAGATATGTTGAATTGTAATGTAAGTAACATCAATTAGTGCATGTGTTTGTAGTTATTTTTAATCAAAATTTAAAAGAAGAAAATTGTTAAAAAATTAAAAATTATAAGAATCTTTTTTAGAATTTTTAAGATTAAAGCTTTTTTAAAAATTTTAAAACTATAAGAGAATTTCATTTCTTTTACCCTGTTACTTATTAATACTCAATTGAAATAATTGGTACACTTTACATTATTTATTTTGATGTCTTTATAATGTCAACTCTCAATGATGATTGCATGGGCGTTAGTCGCACTCGGTACATTAATTCTGTTGTTAGCTCTTTTATTTACCAAAAAAAAGAGAAAGGAGCTCAACAACATACCCGTTTTGATAATATGTTCCATACTTCTGCCACAAATTTATCAGAACACAATTAAGGTGTTTAGCAATCAACTTATCAACTATTTTTTTTGTTTATTGACTAAAAGTTAACTTTTTGACCGTTTTAAAAAATCATTGATGTGTTTGATGAATGACTTATTGGTTAGCTTATTTAAACCCAATAAACTTATTTCTAAAAGCTCCTTAAGAATATCTTTTGAAGTTAGCTATTTGCCTAATGAGAGTATTGCCTTTTACTTTATTCTCTACTTTTGCTCTGTGTATTTTCAAAGTTGGCTTCTTTTTATTGTACAATTATGTTAATTAAAATTTTTAATCTTTATTTAATTTTATAATATTAGTTTACATTTAAAAATAGCATAATATTAAGTTTTTGAGCATAAAGAGTCACCTAAAATTAATATTTTTAGTATATAATTACTATATATCTTATCTATGTCATACTATAATTATAGAGATTTTTAATTTATTAAATAATAAAATTCATACATATTATATGAAAAATACTAGTATAATGTAGCTCGCTGTATCATTCATATTAATAGATAATTGAACGGTGAATTCTTATTATTATTCTTATTATTATATTTTTTATTAAAGTTATAAACTTAATTTTTGTAAAATTAAATATCTGTATCAAAAGTCTTATAAGAATATTCATCGAAATACTAAGAAATATAATATTTATGCCCTTATAATTTTTTTAATTCATATTTTCATAAGTCATTTTACACATAACAGTTAATACTAAATAGTTAATTTTATCAAATATTTTTAATAAATAACTGATATTATCCGTTGGTCAAATTAGTTAATATAATTATCTATTAACTACTGAAAGAATCAACTACAACTAATACAATTCCAATGTTACTAAACAAAGCCAATACATATCCATGCCTACAAATTGGATTGAATGCCAAAAGTAAAGAATAGAAGTGTGGTTGCTAGCTTTTAATTTATAATATATTTTGATCATAAACCTATATTTTGATGGGATGGCCACTTTTGGGGATGTGTTTCTTTACTCTGGCTACTGGTAAAACTCTAGGGATATGTTGGCATCTAAAGAACGGAGATACAGATGCCACCAATCAAGCTAAGATAAACCTCCATTTTCTGTCTCTATCAAACCTTCATATGCCTCCTATGTTTCACATTTTCATAGGCTGCCGCATTATCATTACGGGCTTTAAGGTTTTTTTTTTTTTTCCAACCAAAACTTTATAGAAATGGCAGAGTTCATGTCTCATTTTAGCACCGAGTAATAAGCCACGGTCAATTATAATCAGCACCGCAAGGCACGGTCAATTATAACCAGCGCCGCGCTTCACAAAATTGCACGACCATCACTGTTTTAGGATTTCAAATCACGTAACAATACAATCTAATCATTTAAGATACCAAATATGGAGTCCAATTCTTCTGTCCAATTTTATGGTGTTTTATTGTGTTCAGTGAATCTCAGCTATTTATTTATGCGGGTCACACGTTTATTTATGTGAGACCTGTATAAATGAATGACTGAGATTCACTGGACACAATAAGACACCATAAAAACTGGACAGAAGATCTTGGTTACCAAATATGTATATAATAAGGTGTCATTGGTATAATTATACAGCGAGTTTTGGAATAATCAGTAAAGTTCTTTTTCTAACCAAAAGGTCACAGATTTAAGTCAATTTAACTACTTCTTTGTAAGAAGATAGACAAAAGAACAGTTTTCATATATTGATAACCTTTTGTACTTTTGCAAAACAGGTAGCCTTATGCAATAAAATACTCAAGTCTTCATTCATTTACAAGTATCATTAGTTACCCTCAAGCGGTGTAAGTTGATGTTTGAGAGCAGGGTTTGGCTTCGGTTAGGTTCCAAGTTCGATTCCATGCTAGCCCCTCTTGTAAAAGCCTGAGATAACCGAAGTTTTACTTATAAGCGGAGAATTAGTTGGACCTTCGGTGATAAGGTGCGCCCGCTTGACCCATCTGTAAGATAGTGCGCCAATTAAACCTTTAGAAAAGTGTGCCTGCTTAATTCGTCTACAAAATTTCCTCCAATCTAAAAAAACAAAAAGTATCATTCGTTAACGAGTATTTTCTTACATTTGTTTTTACTTTCAAAGATTTGGTGTCTCTCCACTAGGACGAAGGAAGATCAGAGGCGGCGGACGATCGATATTGTATTACATTCTCTGTATTGGGTAACTTACGATTATGGTCAGTTGACCAATGACATCTCATAGGGTGAGTGGTAGGAGAGAGGTTTTTAACCAAACCCCACTTTCAATCTCTCCAATTTGGTAAGGAACTCCACCAAAACATTACAGTGCTCTGCTCATACACTGATCCTACCTTTTTATTTTTTGGTAGTTATGCACTATAATTGCTATAATTTGTTGTTGACTACTGCATAAACATTGTGGTTTTGGCGTGTGGAAACTCACTAGGACAACTAAAATTGGACCAAATTACTTGTTCCACATCACCTTCCAATCAGATGGGAGATAAGATATGTCTCGTTATGCAAAGTTATCCTGTCTTCTTACCATACCGCCTGCTGGTTAGTTGCAAGTAACAGTTGTCAAAAAAAAAAAGATGGGTTGGCAGCACTGATACTCTATGGCCTCTTTTTTTCTATGCCTTCTTTATATTTGGAGACCTGATCCTCTGACCCAGGTACTCTGACCCTAACCTGTGCCAGAAGATCTAAGCCATCCATTTAAGTAAGACCCTACTTAAATAGATACTTAAATGGATGGATTAGATCTTCTGGCACAGATTAGGGCCAGAGTACTTGGCCAGAAATTTTGAGAGCTATATTTGGTACCACTGATCATCTATACCCTCTTTATAAAACATCTTTGGAAACACGGCATGGGAGTGGCTGTGCCTAATTCCCAATGCCACCTTGTGTCCTGGGAATCGGGGTGAGGCACGGGAGGTGGCACTGAGAATTGGACACAGCAGATTTGATCCCTGAAAACACGTATTTATAATGCAAATATTCTCAGTACTTTGGACAAATTTTCAACAATTAATGTATGTGTATTATGCGAAAAGTAAGCAGTGGGCTTGTGATGAATTTTTTTAAAATTAGGCCAGAAGTTAAAAATATGATTGATAGAGAAAAAATCAAAGTTTAATTAAAAAAGACTGTTAAATAAAAATTAATTAATTAATTTTAGTTTATAAATATTTATAAATTTATAAAAATTGACCGATTAATTAATAAACTTATCGATTTTTAACGACAAAAACTATTAGAACAAATCGAACAAAAAGTTGTACAGTTCAAAATTTTTACATTGAACTGATCGAACCGCTTAAATTTTGTAATTATTGTTTATATGGCCAGAAACTTAAAGTGGGATGGTAAAATTTTCAAAATTTCCTTTAAATATTGTGCCTAAGCTCTTTGGAGAGGAAGAAATGCAATATTACATGCAGAAGACTTCACTGAATTGCTCCTTGTAATAGGAGATACTATTACTAATTGTTAATCTCACTATCTTGCAGTATTGTAAAAGCTTAGTTTTTGTTAATTAAATCCTTTTATTTTTAAAAAAGGAAACAAAGTGAACTTTTAATCTCACTATCTTGTAGTATTGTCATCAAAAGAAACAATAGGACTCATATTTTTCATATACAAGGACCTTTAATTGGATCTAGCCCACTAAGAAATTAGTTACACATTTCAAGCCCAACATGTAAATTGCAATACCAATGTCACGTATATGATCGACAAATTAGGCCCAACTCGGTCGAGCCAGTATAAAAGGAAGGTTACAAATTCGAGTAACCAAAACAACTTTTTTGTAAATATAAAAGGAATATTGCGTACAAGCGATGTCACCTCTCTCATATTTGCCCTTTGCCATTTAATTGCAACAGCTAACCAAAACGCTTTTAGATGCAAATCATGGGTTGGAATGCATTAGAATGAGCTTGAAAGCTGCTAATTGACACATTCAAACACTGAACTCAGCACAAAAACAGTTACAAGGTAGCTCTAGCTTCATTACATAGAATGGTTACTAATTCGGTGTGATAATAATTCTGATCCCACAGATAAATTTTCGAGTATTCCTCTATCCAACAAGCTTCAGAAGAGACAACAATGATTAGATGAGCATTAGACGAAATAAACAACAGGATTAGCATACAACATCTCTGACATGCCTTCTTCTAAAGTAGACATTCACCAATATCTACACTTCTCATGTCCTGCCCAGACCAGGTATGTTTAGTATAAGATGGACATGTGATGCTCCCATGGTTTCTTCTCCTGGAAATTTTCCTTTATTTCTAGGCTCAGTTTATTTCAGTGAAAGAATTACAAATATCATCAGGCTGAGATAGGTAGAATAGTTGAATCAGACAATTCAGGAATTGCATTATGGTCTTTGCACGGAGATAGTTAGCTACAAGACAGATCAGAAGAAGCAAGAAGTTGTTCAGACATCCTGGAACTGACCCTACCGCATTGCTGGTTGCTCTTCCAGGAAGTTTCATTACAAATTTTATTAATTTTTGTTCTCCCCTGTCAACATCAAGATACAGTCAAATATATCCCAATAAAAACCAAATTCTTAAATCCACTGAAGAAGTATCAACTAGAATGTCTGACTCAAGGGACTGTTCTGGTCTTCTTCACTTGCAATGCAATGAAATAATCGTTGATTCCATCTGCTCAGATACTGACATTAGTGAAAACCATAGCCATTATTCTTCAGATATTCTTCTTGATGATGATAACCATATTGATTCAATCTTTAACTCTGAGCAAGATCAAATGATCGAACCCAAATTGGAGACTCACATTCTTGAGATTCCAGGTACCGCCGTTGCTCGTCAAGATGCAGTGACTTGGATGTTGAAGGTTGCTACCGCACTTGTACATCTATATTCTTAAGTATTTTAATTGTTCTTCTAACTCGAGTATTCTCAAAACTGCAGGTGCATGCTTACTACCAGTTTAGGCCTGAAACAGCATATCTTTCAGTTAACTATTTGGATCGCTTTCTCTTGTCTCAAACTGTACCGGTAACATATATTCTCTATCCATCAATGATCTATGGTCATTATCTCCAGGTGAATCTGGATTTTGTAGATATCAAACCGAATGGTTTGCATAGCAACCTGCATGTGGATACCCCGTACCTGCCAATATAGTCATCGATGAAAATGTCTTCATATCCAGTAACTAATCTTACTGATAATTGCAGGCAATACCATTTAATATACATTGATAAAACAGCATTATGGTTTAATGTCACTGATTTGCTCACTAATGTTCTATCCAGCAAGAGAAGGGATGGATCCTGCAGCTTTTAGGAGTAGCATGCCTTTCTCTAGCAACAAAAATGGAGGAAAGAAGAGTTCCACTTCTGCTAGACTT
Organism: Erythroxylum citrifolium; assembly: GCA_026284465.1. Taxonomy (NCBI): domain Eukaryota; kingdom Viridiplantae; phylum Streptophyta; class Magnoliopsida; order Malpighiales; family Erythroxylaceae; genus Erythroxylum; species Erythroxylum citrifolium. The sequence continues at coordinate 55,956,952 of JANKOE010000204.1, forward strand.
GCAAATACTAGAACCTAAATTCCTGTTTACCCCGAGTACAATACAAAGAATGGAACTTCTGATCATGAACAGCCTGAACTGGCGATTACACATCATAACCCCATTCAATTTTCTGCATTATTTCATTGCCAAACTTCCATATCTTGTTCCCGACTGCTACACCTTCGATTATGTTTTTACCCGATCATCTCATCTCATTATCAACATATCCAGTGGTAATTTCTATCCCATTATGTTTCTCTTTTCTGGGTGTCCAACACTTAAGATTGATACAAGGTTTTTGATCAGTTACCAATTTCTTGGAATATGCTCCATCGACAGTAGCAGCCGCAGTAGTGACATGGGTGACCAATCGAGCAATTGATGACCCCAATTTCTGGTGTTTTGACAACAGGGTGAACAAAGTAAGTACTATAAATCTGTAATAGCTATAAACCCACGCCTCAGGAATCTAGAAAAACTACATAAACTCTACTGCTAAACCCTTCCACAAATTAGGCCTCCTTGTTCTTGTTAGAATTTTCTTAGAGTATGAAGCTTTCTTGTACATGTTATTTCGCTTTGAACCAAATGTGGACAACCATGACAGTGATTTGGCACCACTTTCATGAAATGAGTACTGTCATTTTCCGTACGGATTTTGTAGTTTTTACCGAAAAGGAAACTCGAGAAATCAAATTTGCAAGGTAGATTTCGGTGCCATTAGATCCTATCCGTATTGAGTCTGGTTGAATTAAAATATCAGCTACTTTGGACTTTCTGAAACACCTTTCCTTTAGTTTGGAGCCTTTTGAACCTTTCTTACCCCAACTTAACAGGGGATGTTTTAGTCAGATTTTCAGTTTAGAATATGAAAGATAGTTAAGAGGGAAATGATGAAACTGGGTAATTGCAGGAAATGGTGAAGAGATGCTACAATGTCATCAAAAGGAGCAAATCTCAACTGGCACAGAGTGAAGTGATTGATTCCATTGTCAGGGGCAAATGCCAGGCTTAAAAGTCATCTAACAAGTCACTTAAAAAGAAGCAAATAGAAATTTTTTAATCTGCAAACCCTTGTTGAGAAAGGTGTTAATATCTTACTGATTGTATCTCTGTGAGAATATGTGGCCTTACGATACAAGTACAAGGCAATCCTTAAGCAAGTTTGTTCTTAAAGTTTCCAATAACGGTGATATGTTTGTCATCGGTTCATTATCTTCATCTTTATTTCTGTTAAATGTTACTGTAAAAGAGGAATTTTCTGAGTTGAAGCCAAAGTTTCATGCTTCTTTTCTTCTTTCTTTGTCAATTTTCCAGTAGGAATCGCAGTAAGTGACGGTCAACTTCAAGTTCGGTCACTCTTTTTACCTCAAAAACATCAGAAACAACAAAACTAATTTCGATTTACAGTTTCTTCAGTCGTAGACAAAATACATAAGAAATCTGGAGTGTATATAGAACACAACACGTAACGTTTCAGATTTCAACGAACTAATTCTTATCAGTGCATTGCCCTGTTGGAGTTCTGAGGATTGCTTGTTTGTGTATAACTCCCCTTTCCGTCCGTAGTCCACGATACTACAATGCTGAGAGCCCTTTTTAAAAGGGAGAAGCAGATTCGGGTCCTTTCAAGTTTCTAGCTCAAGAAAAGATAAAAGCAACCAACTTTCTGATCAAAAGTTTCAGACACGTGATTACAATTATTGTTATTAAGGAGTAGAAGACAGAAACAAGGAGGAAGGAAGGATCGTCCATGCAGGCAAGAGGGTCCATCGGTAATAACCATGCTACATCTCTGATTTCCTACTAATGATGTGAAATACGAAATTTCTCCTGTGCCCGACATGCCAAGGTCACATTCACAGCTTTCTTTGCCTTGCTTTTTAAGTAAGATGATCTTATAACCTAAGAACTAGATCACATATCGCTTATAAATGTAGATATAAGTTAAAATTTTACTTAAAACATTATTATCACTAAACCTTTTCACTAAATTAAAATTTATTTTTCTTAAAGGATATTATGTACAATATTTCATAGATTAGCATTTATGTTTTAGGAAAGTAATTTTAAATGAGCAATTGACAAATAAACAAATAGTTAAACAAAAATTTGCAATGGTAGTAATATATTGTTGAGAGAATAGATAGTAACAATAGAAATAACAAAAAGAAAAAAAAGAAAATTTTAAAGAAGTTCAATTAATTTGGTGTGCTTACATAATTGAAAGACGAAATCGATTTCACTATATGAATCAATAATTTACTTGAAAATTATGTATTTTCTCTCTTTATATATAGACTAGGTTTACACAAGTATGATTACCTATAAATTGAAGTTGATATATTTCTACTTAAATAATTCCTTATCAAATTGAACCTAGTTTAACAATAATTATAATAAGTTTTAGAATCCTTTCAGAGTTTGAAATCTAGCCAAGTGCATTTCCTGATAAGTGTCACAGACATGATCATGTCTGAAACATCTCTTAATAGATAACTGGATACGCCAATGATTTTTCTATGTTTATGGTTCAAAAACTACTGTGAATCGTACTTTTTCTCTTCATAATATAGACATAGGCTCAGCCACATTGGTGTTTTAGATTGTGAATTCTTATGCTTCTTTGCACACTAAAATACGATTTGTGATACGACCATGTTCTAAACTGCGTCTTTCATAAAAATTCACACCAATAGGTCTGTGTCTTAAAGCCTTATCTTTGCCTCTAATTTCTACAAAGGAACATGCCTTGGGACACGTCTATATTGAGGGCTTTGTTCACCTAATGACTTAAAAAAATGTGTTCTTTTTGAAACACTTCAAGATTGTCACCCATATATATGCAACATACATAATAATCTCTACCTTAACGAATATAATATGTTCATCTAACACCCTTGGAAAACAAATTCAAGATTGCACATCAATGTATATGAGTCGTACACAATAATCTCCACTTTAAAGAATATACTCTTTATATAATTGGTTGTAACCATGTCTAGCACCTTGAAACATTAATAAAGTCCAAGCAATCTTAAACTTCTTTATAGGAACCAACTTTGTCAATATGTTAGCTGCATTCTTCAAAATATGAACCTTTTTCAATAAAATCTGTTCATATGTACTCAATTCTTTGACCTTGTGAAATCTCACATCTTTTACCATAAGACCCATTTATCTATATTTCTCTTGACTTTTCATGGTCCCCTGAAAGGTAATTGGATCTTTATCACTGATGGAAAGAGTAAATGTAATGAAGTCTTCCTAACCGTATCTTTTTGGTTATTTGATGATCCATCTCGCTTTATATGTGAATATTCTATATTGATGCTCTCTTTTTGACATTGTTATATTTCTCGAACTAGAATTTTAAGCTGCTTTAGTATCTATTTCAAACTATTATACTTCCACTTGTACCACCTTAGAACCACTACTACTCACTGCTGACCTTAATACGTCCTTTTCATATAATTGGTTAAGGATATATTGTAATACCTAAATATCCCCTGGGAGGATACAAGGATGCCACCCAAGACAGTACAATCAAAACCAAACAATCACACTGACATTTATTTTAATTAGTAACTCAAACCCACA
>JANKOE010000204.1:55974097-55987474 GCA_026284465.1 Erythroxylum citrifolium
AGGCTATAAAGTCTACGTGCACGTGACATCAGGACGTTACTCTCTTGCCCACATAACACATAATCCATATCAGATGTACAGGATGCCATGAATTGGCATAACACAATCGAAGTATAAAATCTCATGACAATCATTCTCAGTATATTCCAATGAAAACACATGAACTCATGGAATGCAGAAATCATATCAACTTATGAAAATCATTTATAAAATACGAACATTGTAACTTTTCATGAAATCATTTGTGCCTGCATGAGAGTCTAACACTCGATGGGCCGAATAGGCCATGGACGTCGGGCTGTCGTCATCTAGGCTCGGTGCTGGGCCTAAGAGAGCCAATATGGCCGTCCCGACCAAAAACTAAACTTGAACTTGAGAAATTGACCCCAAGCGTAACCCAAATTGTTTTCTCAAAATGTTATCATTCTAAAAAGATCATATTTCATCTTGATCCAACTTGACTTATTGCCAAATCTACTCGTAGGATGGTTATACTCATTGTTGAATTTGTTAAAGAGATTAAATATAATGAAGGCATATATTTAATTAGAGGTTGAGTAAATCATTAGAAGACTAATTAAGTTAAAAATTAGGATATATTATGAAAAAAAAAATCAACTTCCAAAACACTCCATAAAAAACTAAGAGGCCTGTTCACGTGTAGTCAAGGGATCGGATCCGATGAGTTGGAGATGTTTATACTTAAGCAACCTGTCGTCAGCATTATATGTTAGCACGACTCACGAGGGATTTTGTGAGTAGGATTGGTTTATTAACTATCATTTTCAGTGTTATTATATATTTTCCTTTTAACGCTTAATTGTTAAATCTCCCTTATCCTTTTTTTAATATATTACTTACTTCGATCAAACTTCATTCTAATATTATATTTCCCTTTAAACAATTTTTTTAAATGGTTAATTCATGTTTCGTGTAGATATAACAACATTACATTTGTAAATTACATATTGAATTATGAAAAAAAAAGGTCAATGATTAAGGAACTACATTTATTTGAATTCATCAAAAAAGGAAAATAAGTTTCTATGTTTAAATTTTCCTAATATTCAAAAAATAATAAGTTGATTATAAATATTTAAAATAGTTGGAGAAAATTAATACTTATTATTAAATACAAATCTCTTTTTTTAGAGAACAATATATTTTCATCCAGACATCGACATAATTCTTACCATAGTCAAAACGTCTGTATCGTGTTGAAGTTTTTGACGATTCTGTGTTGTCTTGTGGTCAGAATCACAGAATCACAGATACAATCTGGACAATTATGATGTCATTTTAATGACAATGACCTTTCCATAAACTACAATTTACACAAAACACAAGTAAAGAGTGAGCAATTTGCTTCCTTCGATAGCGTGTCGTAGGAAAATTAGTGCCAAACTGGCAATTCGAGTGACAACTACAAGGAACCCATCTTTGACGTCTCCGAATCTGCTGACAGCATCTTCCTTTCTCTATTGCCAATGCCATTCTTCCCTCCATTTCTTTCTTCATCTTTAAAAGGCAATGTTTTCCATGGTGGGGTTCTTCAAAGTTCCTGTCTTCGTGTCCCTTTTGGTGCTAGTGTGTCCTTTGGTTAATGGTTAGAATTCAAGCTCCTTTACACCTAGTATTTAGGATTTTTGTCTCGTACTTGGTTCCCATTTTCTTGGCTTCACCTTTTGAGTTTACCACGACGTTTGTTATATCCGCCCGCGAATTATAACCCAACATTCAATCTTTCTGCAGAGACCCCATCCGGGTTGTTCTTATTTCAGGAACTAGCTCTTTGTTTCGGTTCCTGGGTTTCGTTTGCTTTTTCTGTTCTTTTTGAATGCATTTGTGGATTGCTTCCCTATATAGTTGAGTTAGAGTAGCATGGTTTATGTGGAGTTGTTAAAATTGAGCTTGGTGTATGTTTATGCTTGTTAGTAACTATTTACCTACGTTGGTTCTACAAGTCGGATTCTTTTTGACCTCTGCAACGTTTATGTTGGTTCTGACTTAGGATGGAAGGTGCAAGACTACCCGCTGAGGATTCTAAGGTGATATCTGAAACGTTAGAAATGCATCAAGTAAGCTCATCTAAGAAGGGGAAAGGCAGGAGACTATGGAAGAAAGTAAAGTATCAGTTGGTAGAGTACCATTCTTTGCCAGATTATTTAAGGGACAACGAGTACATTTTGGGCCACTACCGAGCTAATTGGCCCTTGAAGGAGGCTTTGCTTAGTATCTTCTCTATCCACAATGAGACATTAAATGTTTGGACGTAAGTTTCCTCTCTCATGCAACAATATTCTCAAAAAAGAAAGCTGAATTCTTTTATGTATCTGTAGTTAGTTGCTTGGGTTTTGACTTGTGTTTGTATTATGAGATGTTAGGATTGCTGGAAGATCAATCGCCTGATTTCTTTTTTTGGCTTCAATGTTCATGATTGTTTTGGCTATTGGTTTGGTTCTATGCTTATGTGGTTGTTACTTAACCTCTGAAATAAGAAATTGTAGAGAACCTAGAGAATGAACGCTTCATAACCTTAAAGGGTCATGATGATTTTGAAATACTAATCATGAGGTTACGAGTTTCTATGAAGAGGATCAGTGGTTGGACTTACTGCTTTATTATCGCTCACTCGAAGAGGATAACTGACTGGCCGGAAAGGTGCAGATTTCATTATGGTGGAACTTTTTTGTCAACGCGGATGAGAGTCCAAATGGAATGCCAACAGATGTCTTCAGATACGAGCAAATGCTCTTAATCAATCTGTAGGAACATTTCAGATGCATAATACTAATTAGGTTTTTATGAGTGAAAACAGAGTAGCCATGCCATCAGATATGAGGGAGCATAGTGTCCAATAATGGAATTAGATCTTTTTACATCCCATTTTCGAAGAGTATTTCATGAAGACATTAGCTGAACCATATCATAAATTGCAACCTATCTGTTTTCTTTAATCGTGTCTATATCTTAGATATATGAACAATTGAACATTGAATCCAGGGAACAACAATTCTGTGATGCTATATAGATTTATGGCAGCTATATGTATTTATCTTGTTTAATCTTTTATTAACTGAAGTTCTGAAGCTGTTGAAGAAATACATTCTGTTATTGGCTTGAAGGGTAACTTTCTTGTGGTTTAACTATTATTTCTTGCAGGCATTTGATTGGGTTCTTACTATTCCTTTCTCTGACCATATACACTGCAATGAAAGTACCAACAGTTGTTGATCTCCATTCTCTACAGCTGCCAGAGATGTTGAAGGCTGATTTGCACAAATTACTTGCATGTCTCCCTTCTTTTCCCCACATGCCTGATCTGCACAGACTAAGGGATGAATTGAAGTCAACCTTACCTTCTATGGATATGATTTCTTCTCCTACAAGATGGCATGTTTTGGAGCTTCTCTATAATTGTTTGCCTGAGTGTTTCTCACTAGGCAACTCCACAGATTTTTGTGTCCTGGTAATGTTTCTTTCTGTTATATTCCATTTATCGATCGAATATCTGATCTAGAGTATAGGAAAAATCTTGCACCAGAAAATTCCATTTTCTTCCTAGTTAATTATTCAACTTGTGTTCTTCATGACCAAATGCAGCATAATATGACAGATGATGTGGCGAACATAATAACACCTCTGATGGTGAGGCCGATTACCCGATGGCCGTTCTTCGCTTTCTTGGGCGGAGCCATGTTTTGCTTACTTGCTAGCAGTATTTTTCACCTTCTTTCTTGTCACTCTCAGAGGCTATCCTGTATTATGCTCAGGCTTGACTACGCTGGAATTGCTGCGCTGATATCAACTTCCTTTTACCCTACTGTCTACTACTCCTTCATGTGTTATCCATTCTTCTGCAACCTTTACATGGGGTTCATAACTATTTTCGGAATTGCCACAGTCTTGTTTTCTCTGCTCCCCATGTTTCAAACACCTGAGTTCCGCACAACTCGTGTATGCCTCTTCTCAGGCATGGGTTTGTGCGGATTGGTACCGATTCTGCACAAGCTAATATTGTATTGGACCCTGCCAGAGGCACTCCATACGACCGGCTACGAAGTTTTGATGGGGCTGTTGTATGGAATTGGAGTACTAGTTTATGCCGCAAGGATTCCTGAACGATGGATGCCCGGGAAATTTGACATTGCAGGTCACAGCCACCAACTCTTTCATGTACTTGTGGTTGCTGGAGCATATGCTCATTATCGTGCAGCGGTCGTTTACCTCAGGTGGCGAGACCTGGAAGGATGTTAAGTAAATTCTGTATCATGATCATTTCATTCTACCTTTGATTGTATAAATATTGCTTACAGTATGAATTCAGCTGGAATGTGAGATTTAGGAAGTACTTCTTCTAACTAGCAGAGAGACTAATTGCCCATTATCATCAAAATCTAAAACTGGTTTTTGAATTGGTCAGTGAAGGCACATGAGTTTGCAGAAACTGTCTGCAAAGGATATTCCGACGTTTAAATCCCTCACATGCATGTAGGCCTTACTCTCCTGCTAACCGCTTTTGTCTCTTTTAGTCTCACTTTTAAGAGTCCAGATCTTCTGTTCAATATTATGGTGTTTTATTGTATCTAATAAATCTCAGCTATTTATTTATGTGAGTCCCACATAGATCTCGCATAAATCTCGCAAAATAAATGACTGAAATTTCATAAGACTGAATAAGAAAAAGTAATATTGGACAAAAAATTTAGATTCCTTTTTAACATGACATAGGTTTTTGGACCAGTCGACAAGCTCATTGGTAAGGGAATATACCTATCAATGACATGTGATGGGTGCAATGCGATGAATACAAGAAATTGACATAACAAGAACCCTTTTTTTAGGCGAATATGATGAAAATATCATTCTAAGTTCCCATTTTGTAGTTGCAAAACCATCAAACACTTAAAAGGTTGCTTTTCCTTAACTAGTTTCCGATGATTACGGTCAAACAGGCGGTCTGATCTTCCTGTTCGGTTTCTTTGTTAGGAAAGATCATGACATAAGGATTCCTATGGCTATGGTAGAATGGACCAAAGCTCCTGAACTATTATTATCATGTTTTACTAAATAATTAATAATAAATTACAAATACAATAAAATTAAATATATAAGAATTTAAAAACTCAGTAATTCTACTTTTTAAGAATTATTTATATAATTTTAAATAAATCATGATTAAATAAAAAACAATATCTGAAAGCCGACACTTGGAACACTATTCACGGAGATTATGCACTGATCTATGCAATCTAAACCACCCGACAAAAACGACTGTCGCTTAGACAATCCCAATCACGTGCACCATTCCACGTGTCAATCCTAGAATCTTCCACACCCAAACACCTTATTTATAGGAAGAAGCAACAAAGTTAAAGAGAAGGAAGCGGACCCCACCGTACCGTAGTTTACGCTTTATCTTTCCCATCCCTGCGCATTTTAGCCTCCTCCGCGCACATATACCTAAGTAAAATTAACACACTCTTGAGTCTTGACTGTAACACTCGCTCTCTGAACTAAAGGCCTCTTTAAGTAAGAAAGTACAAGAAAATTAAAGTTTGATCAGATTGGATTGTATCGTATCTCTACCCGTTGTAATGGCTTTTCTCTGCTAAATTTAGGCTGGGAGTTGCGTGATGGAGACTAAGAAAGCAACGTTTCAAGCTCTTAAGGCACCATCTGTCTGCTAGTCGACGCAAGACAGACGAGAGCAAGCTCCAAAGCCTTCGTTTGTAGTTATCCAAGTTAGTTATTAACATCATTGAAAATGGTCGTGCCAGAAGTTTCCAAGTCTCAGCACTCTCCGATGGCCAAATCGAACGCTCGAAACAAGTCCACTTTTTCGTGTCTCAATGATGGGTTTATCTACCTTGGCGGATCATTGCTCGCGTTCTTACTGGTCTGGTCTTTTTGGTCCTTCGCTGGTCCGAACTTCACTCACAGCATGGATTCCACAGTCACCGGTTCGACGTCGAAAGTTGGTTCCGACTCAACAAAATGTCTCCACGGCCAACCCGCTGTTAACCTAGGCTACGACCCACCAGAACCCACTTTCTACGACGACCCAGAACTCAGATACTCCATAGAAAAGCCCGTCAAGAACTGGGACGAGAAGAGAAAAGAGTGGCTCAAACACCACCCTACGTTTGCTGCCGGAGCACGTGACCGCGTCGTTATGGTCACTGGTTCTCAACCGACGCCATGCAAGAACCCTATCGGCGATCATTTACTCTTAAGGTTTTTCAAGAACAAAGTAGACTACTGTAGGATCCACGGTATCGATATATTCTACAACAATGTATTGCTTCACCCAAAGATGAAGTCTTTCTGGGCAAAGCTACCGGTGGTTAAAGCGGCGATGTTAGCTCACCCGGAGGCCGAGTGGATCTGGTGGGTCGACTCGGACGCGATGTTTACCGACATGGAGTACAAGCTACCGCTACGACGGTACGACTACAAGAACCACAATATTGTGGTCCACGGTTGGGCTAAGCTGATTTACGAGAAGAAAAGTTGGACGGCGTTAAACGCCGGGGTGTTTCTGATCAGGAACTGCCAGTGGTCCATGGACTTCATGGACACCTGGGCCAACATGGGCCCCATGAGCCGGGATTACCCCAAATGGGGTGAAATCCAACGGTCAATTTTCAAGGACAAGCTCTTCCCAGAATCGGACGATCAGACGGGTCTGATTTATCTCATCCATCAAGACAAGAGTTTAACGGACAAGATTTACTTGGAGGGAGAGTACTATTTTGAAGGATACTGGGTAGATATACTACCGACGCTGGCCAACATATCGGAGAAGTACACAGAGATGGAGAGAGAAGACGGGAGGTTGAGGAGGCGTCACGCCGAGAAGGTGAGCGAGCAATACGGTGCGTTTAGGGAGCGGAACCTGAGGGGTTGGGGTAACGGAAAGGGGAGTTATAGACGGCCGTTCGTCACCCATTTCACGGGGTGCCAACCTTGCAGTGGGGACCACAATCAGATGTACGCGGGAGAGAGTTGCTGGAATGGGATGGTCAAAGCTTTGAATTTCGCGGACAATCAGGTGCTGAGGAAGTATGGGTTTGTGCACCCGGATCTACTGGATTCTCAAACGGTGACGGAGACGCCGTTTGATTACCCTGATGAGGGACCGTGGTGAAAGACCAAAACAATGTTCAATGGTTTGGGTTGTTTATACATGCAAAAGAGGAAGTGTTTAAAATTAGATTGTTTTTTTAAACTTTATATTAGTTTTTACAATAATAAAGAAACGAGGTTTAGTTCATCCCAACCCATATTTATTTTATTTTGCATATTATTATAAAGAAAAAAAAAGAATAAAAGCATGGAGCTTGAGAAAGGCAATGTTTTGCATGGGTGGGTATCTAACATGTGAGAGGATCTTTTATTTATTGCATTGTGAATGCTTTTTGGACTTTATGACCATAATAATTCAAAAGAGTGTGGTCAAGTGTACTTTTGAGGGTTCAAGGGCATGATTGACGCTTAATGTTAGACATGTCTATAATGGGGGAATGATGTTGTTTAAACAATATAATTAGTTGGAGGGAAGCACTTCCACTTGTGTTTTCGCACACTCAGGATGACCTCTTCAGGACAACTAGCTTCTTTTTAGAGTTCAGATCCTCTGTCTAATATTATGATGTCTTATTGATCTTATAGCCTTGCTTTAATATCTTACCCATGAAGGTTCTGTTATGATCAAGCTTCACATTAAACTAAGTTTTGAATTATCAAACAATTGGATTCCAAAACCTGTAATTAAGCAAACCTTAAAGTTTTGTTAATCAACATTATTGCCCGTCTGGAAAGGTTCAGACTTTTAGTTTGGAATCATCTTCAACATCTCCACACGAAAAGGGGGAAAAAAAACAAAGAGGAGAAGACAAGACACATTGTAAGTTAACAATATGACACTTGGGCTTCCTTCTTTCTCTCCACGACGTTGTAGTGTCTTGTAAGAATTCTTCTCTCGTATGTCTAAACGTTTGACAAACTCAACGATTTTAATTGTTACCGTCCACCAGCTTTTCTCCATTATTTATTTTATCTTTCTTTGCTCAAGGTAATTAATCCATATAGCAGTATTCAATTGAAGCCGTGTACTGATGTACAATCTATGCTACAGGCTGTTATGCGACAACAAACCTTGTTCTGGTGGAATACCTCGTAAAGGGTTGGGAGGAAGATGGTGGCAAATTAATGGAACAATGATTTAAGAAGGAAGATTAGAGAAAATGGGAAGGTGGTGCTGTCACTGATGATGAGCAAATAGGAACTGTGAATGGTAACTTTTAAGAGGTACCTCTCTTCTAAGATCAGTATAAGAATCATTCCATGTTTGTACCTTTTTCCTTGCCTCTGATACACCTACACATTTCAAACCATCCGGACACCTCATTATTCTGTAAACACACTAGTCCATAAACCAGTAAAATAGTAATGGAAATTAGCAAAAACAGTAACAATAAAACATGATAGGAATCAGCTCAAAGTTGAAATAGGCTTTCCTCTTAATTCTCTGCATCGTTATTAATATATGGGCTGTTCTGGATTTTCTTCTTCTTCCTGGAAGCGGAAATGATGTTGGAAGCTGTATAGACTTGCAAGTATAGATCCTTAACACAAATTCGGATGAAGAAAAGAAAGAAAAAGGCTAGGAAGAAATAACAAATTCGGCGCACTGTGGATGTGTGACAGACTAATCATTTATAACATAGTTTGTTACGGGAGAGAGAACAAGCTGCATTATTAGCCATACACGTGTTCTGTACAGAATAAAGAATAATAACAGAATATGTACAAATTGTCCTATGCGCTAACAAGAAAAGAAAGAGTTAATTGAAAAAGCTGTTTATTTTTATATTTTCACTTCTCATCTCTGTAGTAAATAATAGAAATTTAAATAACATACAATATATTTGAACATCGTTTAATAAAATATTTATAACTTTTTTTACAAATTCTAATGAATCTTAAACTTGCGCTATTTAAAACTAGACTTAATAGGGATCAAATCTCCTGTGCTCAATTTTCAGTTCCACCCTATGCCTTGAAAATCTCATCCATCCATTAACAAAACTAGACTTAATAGGGAACAAATCTCCTGTGCTCGATTTCCAGTACCACCCTATGCCTTAAAAATCTCATCCATCTATTAACATTTAATGGATGGATGAGATTTTCACAGCACAAGGTGACACTGAGAATTGGGCACAACCACTCGTGCTTGTCTTAATAATCTTTAAATCTATATTTGGTTTATCAACAAAAACATCCAAATGCATTTCCAAAATAAAACTAGAATATCTACATTATATCTATCCGAATTTGTCAGCATTTAATTTGCAGATCATTAGCTGTACATATCTTTAAAATAAGAAGTATTTTCTGTCAATATCATAGACTCACTAATTTAGGCAAATAAGTGCCAAACTTGTATATATACAGATGTATTGTGTTGAAATAGACAGATCATTGATTCATATTTGAGCATGGTATCAGAGCACTAACTTCGGCTAGAAAAATGGTAGGAACAGAAGAAAAGACGCACGACGAAGAAATCAAGAAAACTCAAGGGAATGAGAGCAAGAAGACTCCATCACCCTATGAGTTGAGTGCGAGTGACAACCCTGGAAACGTGATCACGCAGGTACAACTGCGAGGCGAGAACTATGAGGAATGGGCCAGATCCGTGAAGATCTCTCTAAGGGCTCGAAGAAAGTGGGGGTTCATATATGCAACTCACAAGGAACTACCAAATGATGCACCAAAACAAGAAGATAGGTGGACAGTGCAGTCCATGCTTATGTCTTGGATCCTGAACACCATAGAGCCAAGTTTGCGTTCCACTGTCACATATGCAAAAAATGTGAAAGGCATGTGGAAAGAAATTAAAGAACGTTTCTCAGTGATAAATGGGCCAATAATTTAGCAATTGAAGGCAGAACTGGCAGAGTGCAAGCAATAGGGAATGACCATGGTTGCATACTATGGAAAACTAAAAATTTTATAAGACAAGTTAGCCAACTATGAACAGATTCCAAGGTGTACGTATGGAGGATGCAAGTGTAACATTGCATCTCAGCTTGAGAAGCGAAGAGAAGAAGAAAAGGTTCATCAATTTCTGATGGGTCTGGATGACGTGACCTATAGGACAACATGTTCCAATTTCTTGGCGACAGACCCTTTGTCCTTGCTAAACACAACCATGGTGCAAGAGGAGAGAATGAAGTCAATTACCAAATCAAAGGAAGAGAGAGGGATGGTTGTGGGCCTCGTTGTTCAGACGGGATACAAGCCCAAAGGACGAGGTGAGGGAAAGGATACGTCGGTGGTGTGCTCGCACTGTGGCAAACCAGGACATGATGAAAAAGGGTGATTTTAGATCATAAAATACCTTGACTGGTGGGGTGAACGGCCACGAAACGAGGGGGGAAGACTGGAAGGAACCAATCCAAGGCAGGTGGAAGCCGAGGAAGAGGTGGCACAATTCGTGCCAATGTGACACAAGTTACTACAGGTAGCCACGTTGATACGGGAATAGAGAATGGAAGGAGTGAAGTGGTGGGCCTGAGCAATGAGTAGTGGCATGCCATTTTGGAAATGTTCAACTCTCGAAAAACCATTGAAAACGAAAAAATGTTCGGTAAGGATGTTTGTGACTTATGGATCATAGATAGTGGTGCCTCTAACCATATGACAGGAACTTTGAGAAATCTCAGTAAGGAGCGTACTATAAGAGGCTACCCGGTGGGGTTGCCAAATGGTGAACAGGTGCTGGCAAAGAAAGAAGGAGATGTTGTTCTTGATGGAGGACTCAAATTAAACAATGTGTTATATGTGCCAAAATTAAAATGCAATTTGATATCGGTGTCACAATCAACAGATGAGGTGTAGTGCTTGATGTTGTTTGCTAATAAGTTTTGTGAAATGCAGGACCTCACTTCGAAGATGCTGATTGGAGCGACTGAGCGGAAAGATGGGCTTTATCTGTATCATGATGTGCGTGGGATGTAAGTTTTTCAGATTAATGCAGAAAAACAACTTGAGCTTTGGCACAAGAGAATGGGACATCCGTCTTTTAAAGTGGTTCAAATGCTTCCTAATTTGAGTAGCAATTGTAAACATAAGTGCTTCAATAAATTGTGTGAAGTATGTGAAAGATCGAAACAAACGAGAGAAAAATTTCCTTTAAGTGATTCTCGAGCCTCATATATTTTTTATTTAATACATTGTGATTTATGGGGACCTTAAAGAACCCTATTAACTTGCAGTGCATCTTATTTCCTCACTTTAGTTTATGATTACTCTCAGGCTTTATGGATATATTTATTGAGAGAAAAAAAAAGAGGTGGCAAGCTCAATGGTCAAATTTTTCCCCTAATTGAACGACAGTACAATAAAAAGGTAAAAATGGTGCGTAGTGACAATGGGACTGAATTCATGTGTTTAAAACAGTATTTTATGCAACATGGAATCCTTCATCAAACATCACGCATAGGGACTCCTCAACAAAATGGAAGAGTGGAAAGGAAGCATTAACACATTTTAAATGATGCACGAGCACTACGCTTTCAAGGAAAACTTCCTCTTCACTTCTGGGGAGAATGCATTTTGGCTGCTGGGTATTTAATTAATATAATGCCATTATTAGTTTTTGATAGGAAGACCCTGTATGAAATGATACATGGGAAGCCACCATCTTATAACCACTTGCGGGTATTTAGTTCTCTGTGTTATGCTCACAGCCAAAGCCGACGTAGGGATAAATTTGATAGTAGAAGTCGAAAATGTGTCTTTGTTGGTTACCCGTATGGACAAAAAGGATGGAAGCTCTTTGACTTGGATAAAGGAATTATTTTTTTCTCACGTGATGTTAAGTTTGTGGAAGAAGAGTTCCCCTTTGCCACTCAGCCCAGTGAAATAGATGAGCACATTCCACAAGTGCGGGCCCCTGAAGGATTTGTTGACACTATAATTGAAGAAGTAGAAGGTAGTGACGGTGGCCCACCAGACACTCATATAGTGGCGCCCAACATTGCATCTGAAGATTTTATACCCATGTTTCCTGTAGCATTGACCATCGTCGAAAGGGGGGTTCTAACACTCACGATGATGTGGCCTTGATGATTGAAGACACGGCAGTGCCCACTGCTACCTCTGTTGTCCCTATCACTCCATTTGGCAGAGGACAGCGCATTAAGCAACCTTTGGTGAAACTCAAAGACTATGTCACTCACACCATGATACACCATGACTCACCAGCCCGTTCTCCCCCTCCGTCAGTTTCTTCAGGTGTGTCCTATCCTTTGGCCAACTATGTATCTTGTGACAAATTTTCTTCCTATCACCGCACTTTCCTTACTACTGCACATGCAGAACGAGAACCTGTGCACTTCTTTGAGGCTGTAAAAGACGCTCGATGGAGGGAGGCAATGGAACGCGAAGTAAAAGCTCTTCAAGACAATGACACTTGGGATCATGTGACATTGCCTTCGGGGAAGAAAGCTCTCTATTGCAAGTGGATTTATAAAATTAAATATCACTCAGATGGGAGTCTTGAGCGATTCAAGGCACAGTTAGTCATTCTCGGCAACCACCAAGTTGAAGGGCTGGATTACAATGAGACTTTTACTCCTATGGTCAAGATGGTCACTATCCGCACTGTAGCTGTAGTAGCTGCTAAAGACTACGAACTTCATCAAATGGATGTCCACAATGCTTTCCTACATGGCGATCTTGAAGACGAAGTATACATGAAATTGCCTCTCGGTTCCAGGTGTCAGAACCAGGAGCAGTGTGCAAACTTCGTAAATCGCTTTATGGTTTACAGCAAGCCCCTCGCTGTTGGTTTGCAAAACTTTTTGCTGCTTTAGTTCAGTACGGTTTTCAACAGTTTTATTCAGACTACTCATTGTTCACTCTTCATTAAGGTGATGTGTGGCTTGTGGTGTTGGTTTATGTAGATTACCTTATTATTGGAGGTAATAATATAGCTATTGTTCAACAATTTAAAAATTATCTCCATCGTTGTTTTCACATGAAGGATTTGGGGCGCCTCAAATACTTCCTAGGGGTGGAAGTTGCTCGATCCCCCACTGGTATCTACCTGTGCCAAAGAAAATATGCATTGGACATTATCACGGAAGTTGGGTTACTTGGAGCCAAACCGGCTCCCACTCCATTAGAAGAAAATCACTGTTTGGCATTAGCGAATTGTAACACCCAAATACCCCCTGGGAGGATACATGGATGCCACCCAAGACAGTACAAACAATCACACTGATATTTATTTTATTTAGTAACTCAAACCCACAGACATTATTACATATTGTAAGCTCAGAACAAAAATCCAAAGAATAG
>JANKOE010000204.1:56176316-56190583 GCA_026284465.1 Erythroxylum citrifolium
AGACAGTGGGGCATCTAATTCCTTCTTCTGCTTCAGTAACTCTAGATAAGCTTTGCAGTTCCTCTTCTAATGTCCTTTGTTGCAATGGAAGTCAACCTCCACTGATGCAGACTCCTTTGCCTTCTTCTTGGCTACACCTTCCACTTGCTTCTTGGACTTCTTCTTCTTCTTTTGGTTCTTCTTGCAAGAACCAGAAGTAGAATCCATCAGCATTACAGCCTTATTGTCTCTTTTGACAATTTGCTCAGCTATTTTGAGCAGATTAATCAGCTCAAGTATCGATCTGGATATTTGGTTCATTCGATAGTTAAGCATAAACTATGAATAACTATTAGTCAAACCAGTCAGAATTAAGTCTGTACTTAATTCATGATCCATTATGAAACCTAAACTGGCTAACCTTTCAATGTATCCATACATCTTTAGCACATACTGCACTAAAAATGATCCCTCAGCCACCTTAGAGCGAAAAAGCAACCTCTAGGTCTCAAACCTTTCTAATCGAGCTTGCTTATCAAATAGTTCTCTTAGAGGTAGAGCATGGTATAAGTGTCCATAGCCTCATTTTTCTTTTTCAACTCTAGTGAGATAGAGGCCAACATAATACAACTAGCCCGCTCACTATCATCTGGTAGCTTCTTATAAGCGTTTTAATCCTCATCAAATACATTGGCAACAGGGGATCGGGAAGTGGTTCATCTAGGACATATCCTAGCTTTTGAGATTTTGAGAACAATTTTCAAATTCCGCAGCCAATCTAAGAAGTTAGGTTCTATGAGTTTGTTGGAGTCTACTAGGGAGCATAGGTTCCCACTGAACGAAGACATCGTGGCGATTCAATAACCTAGAAGAACATGAGAAAATGTTAGAATGTACACTAATGCATATCGATAAGGACTTTAATCATATGCATTATAGGTCCCTCTATTTTTATTCAAATCCATAGACCTCACTGCGAATTCGAGAAAACTTATAGCTTTCCTAATGGGTTGATATCCATTATTACTAAGAATGACCTTGGATTAGCCCAACAAGCCACCTTAGGTCAATCTGTAGGTATTATTCATACCAATTGCATTCAGTTATGTAGCTATCGACTTG
This sequence comes from Erythroxylum citrifolium, assembly GCA_026284465.1. Taxonomy (NCBI): domain Eukaryota; kingdom Viridiplantae; phylum Streptophyta; class Magnoliopsida; order Malpighiales; family Erythroxylaceae; genus Erythroxylum; species Erythroxylum citrifolium. The sequence continues at coordinate 56,177,418 of JANKOE010000204.1, forward strand.
TGTCGTCAACTATTGATTTAGCACTCTCATTGGGTTATCAACCCTTGATTCATATACATCCAATGTATATAACCCAACTTCGCCTCTAACCATGTTGACCTTGGGTTTTCCCAACAAATCAACACTTCCAGTTAGGACTAACCCATTAACCTAGAAATCTAATTTCCATGGTTTTAACATATTCATGTAGAGTGGGCTTGGGTTTGCCCAACAACCCAAATCTTAAACAACTCTAGTTCTTGCCATATCAAAGGAAGATGTAAGTCCTAATATTTCGGCTAAGGGATTTATTCTTAGGTCTTACCAATACTTGGATGATATTATGTGTGTATATATATATATATCACATATATATATTTAGATTATGGATAACTCAATTAAATTGAGCCTATGTTCGTAACCACCTTTAAAATGCATCTAATGCATGTATCACACAAATGAGGTTTAATTGAGGTTGTGACTTGACTATGCATGTAAAGTTAGTGATTCGATTCAACTCTTGAACCGAATCGGGTAATAGTATTAGTCTCAGCTAATTTGAATTATGAATGTGATTTGGTTAGGAACTCTAAAATTCAATTATTTTGATGTTCAAATTAAACACTTTAATTCTAGTACAAATGCCTTTTTTTAGTTACAATAGAAATGTTATGCTTTACTTGAATTAAATCTAAATTAATCCCTAGGGTTTTCGAAATTCCCAAACATCAATTAGCCTTCTATAATATCCCTAGGTCATATCAAATTTATCTATACAATTTTGAACAAGCCAAAAATATCTTGACGGAAAAAATCATCAAGATAAATAAGTTAACCTACTAGACACTAAAAGGATCTATTCGATGTCCGGGAAATTTTCGGAACCCTAATTTCAAGCACATGCACTTAGCATGCTACTAACATCAAAATAATACACTTCTTATCTTATAAAAAGTTTGTTAAGGTCCTATAACCGAAATACATAAATATAAGTCATTAAACAAGTCAACTCCCTCAGCTTTCAAAAAGCAAATCAATGTTGACTTTGTCTTTATTTATAAATTGAATCAAATTAAATTAATTCTGGAAAAATTCTAAACTCTTATACACATTCTAAATGTGTATAATAAAAAATTCTAGAATCTAATTCATAAGAATTATTTATTCACTTAGTGTAATTAGCCAACACATCAGATGTCTATGACACTTGTCATATTACTTCTAACACTAGTCATACTTTACATCATGCAAGCATAAGATAATCACCATAATAACAAGTTTCATGCATCTCATACATATGAAAACATATTATCTTGCATATCCATGCAGAAAATTCATAAAAACAATTTTTATAAAATTTAATATGGAATTTACAAGCATGTATGTTCATCAGATTTCCAAAATTTCCCAAAATTTCAACATGCACCAAACTAAAACTAAACTCGTAATAAAATAGCAAAAGACATTCAATTGCAATTTCCTTTGATAGAAACATAAAATAACACCTTATAAATGTTTCTGTAAAAGAAAATCCAAAAAAAATTAAAATTATTACGAAATTTTCAAAATTAGCACATGCATTCAGTTTTTAGAAATTCCTAGAAACCATCATATAGATAGACTAGATATAAATTCGAAATAAAATTGCAAATGAAATTTAATTGCAATTTACTTTGATAGAGACATGATAAAACATCTTATAAACATTTATATGAAAGAAAATTAGAAATTTTTTTTAGAATTTATACAAATTTTTCCAAATCAACATGCATGTCAATCACAACCCAGCAAGCACTTTGCACATGTTCAATACATCATCTAATACATGCACGACCTTGCTATGATACCACTGTTAGGGGAAGATATAGATTCACTCATCACTTGCCTGACAATGCAGCAGAAGAGTCAAAATCTAAATTCCTACCCATGAGTTCCCTAAAATTCCAGAAACACAGATGCACGCATAGACATTTCATAAGAACATGAAATTTGAACACTTTACCTTTTTTATAATCCTCCTTTCTTGATTCTTCTCCTTGTTTACGTTGTAACAAACAAAAAAACCTTCCTTGATCACCCAAGAACACGCAAAGATGAAGAGTAAGCAGTGTGTAAGGGTGGTTAGAACACCAAACTTGATGAGTTCAAGTATATGCTCAAATGGAGAGATAGATCAAGAATATCTTGCATGCAATTAGATTCAAGCAACAATTTCATAAATTACATGAAGAAGACTCGAGACCACTTGTCTCTCACTCTAGAACTCTTCTAAACTCGTTATCCTCTCACTTAAGTGTGTTTTTGATTGGTTAGCTCCTTGTACATAAGTGAAGAACTCACTTATGTATAAACTGTTAAGCTTTCGGTCACGATCATGGCCGACTTAAAACAACCTTACACACTTTGTTTTTCATCCGATCTTTTATATGTGTGACCCTTAGATTCTCGGTTATTTTGGTCACTTGAATTAACTCTTAATTCAAGCAATTCATGAAGGATTTCATGATGCCAATTTACCAAAATATAAGTGCATTAACACACGAACTCTTCGATAGGTAATTATCCGATCTATGAAACTTTCCATAGTCAATTACTATGCAATTTGTCCCTTCACCATTATATACCCCACTTGGTTCGAAGTATAGGCTATGTGTCAACTCCCACTAGACTGATTATGTCACATCTAGTTCAAGAGTTGTTAGTTCTTATCCTGGGGATCTCATTACTTTATGTGCCATCAAAGACTCTCTTCATAACACATATTCGCTATGGCTGGAGACTCCTGAGTAATGACCTCGTCAAGAGACTGTGGGTATCATCTTCTTCTATCAGGAGTGGTAAATCCTTTATTGGCTACCCAATTACCTTCAAATACCAATTGCTGTACCCAATCACCACCCTATGAGCGACCTCATCTTGAGGCAATAAGGAATGATGTCAAAGCACAAGATCAGTGTCCAAGATATCCTTGAGTACCTTAAGTATAAGGATATTTGCACTATTGCTATGATGAAATTAATCATTGACATTTGATAAATCATCCATATGATAATCTCATAGCGAGTCATCCGATGTACTTACTACTCTTAATGAGCATCCACATGTTAACTCAAGACATCTTATGCTTATAGTTTGTGAGATCTACTGCTTGATCAAATCAAGGAGTATAACATGTGCTAGTCTATCTAGATTAATAATGTCCTCTCTTATTAATCTTATGACTAGGGATAATTTAGAAACCAACATGATTGTATAAGCTAGGAATCTCATTATCATGATTTCCTTTATGTTATATTTTGTATCATGGACTTCATTAATTCGGTTTAAGATCGACAACAATTTATAAATAAATGAACATCAAATTAATGAAAAATTTCCTTTCACTTTATTAATCAAAATAAAGTTTGTAAAAAAGTGCTAAAGGTAATTGCCTTTAGAGCACTACTCTAACAATTTCCCGTCCTACTCTTTTTCCTTTCTTTTGATCTTTTTGTCTCTTATATTCTTACATCTACTCTTTTAAACTGCCTTGTCATTTCTAGAAATATTTCTTTCATTTCCTACAATAGGGGTTTCTTCCACTCCTGGTTCTTAATCCCCCATTTCTTTCTATTTCAACCTTATCTTTACTTCCTCCTTTTAATTATCTTTTTTTCCTCCCATTTTGCTGACATGAAGGTGATTGGGTATGTTAATATATATTTTAGAGTGGATCCCTCAAATAAACTTCCTGATACTATCAAGATTATAAGGATAAATGAAGTTAGTGCTCTTCTAAAAGTTGAGATTAATGTTTCTTACTAATAGAAGGAAACTAAATAGATCAAAAATATTTGGAGACCTACAGGTAAAAGGTTCACTTTAGAAGAAAACTAGGAGCTAATTTCCATTATTTAAAATTTATCTAAATATGAGAAACCTCTCACTCAAGATGAAGGGACAAAGGGTATCTCAAAGGAAATTATCCCCTAGAAGGGTGTTTTGATTACATTAAACCCTCCAAGAATGATATAGAATCTATTACATTCATATCTCATTGAAGCTGCTAATTCAAAAGAACATCTTATGGAACCTAAACCTAATGAACCATATATTGACTTTATACCTATGGTGGCACCTTTTGAGCAAAAGGGATCACCTAATTCTCTAACAAACAAAGTTATTGGCATTGATTTGTCAAAAGAAATTTCAACAAGATGTACCTCAAGTGCTCCTAAATACAATTTGGGCGTTAGTACCAAAAGGAAGTTAAGAGGGAAAACTAGGAAGAAGGGGACTTTGCCCCTAACTTTAATAATGACTATATCTTGCAATTTTAAGGCGTGAATAGCCCTAAAAAGAGATAAATAATTTGTTCATATCTATCTTAAGTAAAATTTGTTATTGTTAGGCTCCTATAGAATAAAATTAAGAGCGATAATTGAGCATCGTGCAAATATATATTTGGTGAAAATCAAACCTCTATTTCAAGCTACAATCATCATTATAATAGGAGAATTATAGTAGGGTTGTCCTCTGAGAAAGTTATGGTGCTTAATCACTTCATGTGTGACCAGCTTATCCATTTAATTGTAAGAATAGATCATTTACTGTGTCCTTTGGAGATCACTTTTGTATATGCCTCCAATCTTAAGTTTTAAAAGGCTCAATTATGGAAGGATCCAAAGAATATAAGCTCCCTTGAGCATGAGATTAAAACTTTCATTCCCATATTAGTATCTCCTTAATAAAAGGAAAAGTTGGTGAAGTCTTTTGAGGCATAAGATATTAAGAATGTCATCTTTGAATTGAGCCCTAATAAGTCTCTAGTCCTTGATAGGCCCAATGCTTGTTTTCCCTAAAAGACTTGGAACTTTATAGGTGGGTTAATCTCAAACACTATCCTAGAATTTTTCATTCAGGGATCATAGTTAAACAAAACTTTTTTTTCTTGGTTCCGAAAAGCCTAACCTAAGCTCCTTCTAGGAGTTTAGACCCATTTCTTACTAAAATGTGATCTATAATATTATTTATGAACTTCTAGCTTCCAAGATTAAGGTGGTCTTGAAAATTTTGATTAATCAAAATCAAGGGGATTTTATTCATGGTAGAAGTATTAGTGACAAATTACTATAAACTTTTCATTATGTCAATAAATTTTTACTAAAAGCTCTTTAAGCTTTTAGTTTACTTGGTAAATTTAGCAATTGGTTAAAGTAGTGCTTCTCAACTGGCTCCTATGCAATTTTAATTAATGAAAAGCCTTCCAATTCATTTAATGGCACCAAATCATTAAGAAAAAGTGACTTAATCTTAGTTTACCTCTTCTGACCAAGTTGATAGCTGACAAAATTAGTTAAGGGACCTAATTTAAGTTTCACCATAATTGTAAGTGATTAAACCTTTACAAGTTATTTGAGGCCGATGATCTCTTACTTTTTCTATTATGTTAATCTTGCTTTTATAGAAATTCTAGTGGCATTCTTTAATAATTCCAGCTTAATGTCTTTATATATATATCTTCTCAAGTATAGACATCCTTTAGCTTTCTCTATAATATTATAGAGCTTAAGAGTTAATCTCTTCCTTTTTAAATATGTAGAGATCCCTACAACTAATAGAATGATAAGTTATCTTGCACAAAAGTCGTTAATTAAGTTAATTATCACAAGAACCCAACATTGGAACAATAGATTCATATATTTTGCTAGTAGATTGCAACTTATTAAATTAATATCAATCAATTTTAATATTCATTAGATGCACTATCTTTACCTAACCCCAAAAATCATCAAGGATATAAAGAGATCTTTAAAAAACTTCCTATGCTTGCTAATCCCTGAGAATGCATAAGGAGAAAAAGTAAGTTAGTCTGAGATATAGATTTTGATGGAAAAGGGAGCCCTTGATATTTACGCTATTAAACATAAAAATTGGATGCTTAAAGGAAAGAGATTATAGAAACTAGTGATCGACAAAGAATCCATTTGGGTTAATTGGGTTCACTTTTACTTTATAAAATATCATAGCTTTTGGTTTACAAAGCCTTGTAAAAGTAACTCATAAATGTTCAATCAATTGTTTAGATTGAGATACTCTTTACAAACTTATGTAAAAAACATAGTTAAGAATGAGAATGCACTTCTAGTCTGATAACTAAAATATTTTAGGTCCTTTAGGCTCTATACATAGGTACAACAATCTTATATCTTTAATTCCTATTAAATCTAAATTCAACTCAATTATAGTTGATTTACAATGGAGCTTTATACGAAGATGTTTCATCCTTATCATGAAGAATGAACCAAACTACAACCTAGATATAGAAGTACAAGATAAATTTATCTAGTTGAGACATAATTTAAACAATTTCACTAACAAATTGTGTTTGATCATACTTAGAAAGCCTGGTTCGAAAACTTCTTGATGGAATGTAGTTTAGTTCAAATGAAATTCCCCCAAAATCTTTTTTAATCTTCTACTTTGCTATTAAGAACAAGTTGAACACCCATGATAGATTGAAAGAGATAGACATCTATAAGAAACAATGTGTTCTTTGTAAAGCTACCCTTAATTCTATCAATCACTTATTCTTCTCTTGTCATTTCTCCCATTCCTTTTATACTCATTAAATTTCTTTGTTCAGAGTATCTTGTTGAGCTTCATCTTGGTCTAAATTCTTACTATAAGTTGAGAATATTAGATTCAATTATTAAAAAAATCTAAATGTGTTCAAATTGGTGATGTCTTGTGGCACGCACTTCCTCTCTAAAGAAAGGAGTTTGCATTTCTTTCAAAGAAAATCATGGGATCTTAATTCACTATTAGATTGCACTATTAATTGGATAAGCTAATTCATTCTTACTTATGATATCCAAGCTAATATGAGTTCAACACTTTTGTAGTAATGGAATATTTTTTTATTTGTGCCCTTTAGTTTACATTCTTTAATCTCTTGTAATCTTTTGTATTTGTTTTCTAGCTTCTTTGCCATGGTTTCTTTCTCTTATTGTGACCTTTTGTAGGGTTTGTTTTAGGTTTGACTTCATCTTTGTCGAAAATGCCTTGTTACAAGTATTCTGAGGTTTTGGACTATTGTAAGTACTTTATTTCATTCATTCTTTTTTAAAAAGAAACGCCTAATGTTTCATCCTATGTTATGAGCTAGTATGGCTACTCCATTCACTAATTTTTACGAAGTGATAATTGTTCCAGACTTGGGGTTGGAACTTCCTAGGACATCCCATTGGGTACTCTTATGTTTATATGTACTGATTGTCACGTCGATATAGGTGTTATATCTTCCTTTCATGTCACTTGAGTAATGACAAGAAGTAAAAGTGCCACACTAATCCAAACCTTGAAGAATCAAAATTTTTAGAATTTGCAACAATTTTGAAATGTTTCAATTAGTTTGGCAATAGGGCCTAGGCCCAGCCTATGTTTTAGGAACGATTGGGCCTCAAACCCAGCCAAGCCCAGCACAAGGCCCGACGGGACAATGACAAAACAATTTCGTTTTGTCTAAAAATAACATCTTTTTGGCTCAGTCAACAACTCAGTCTACTAAGCTAAGGGCCTCTATTAAACCTAATATAAGTTATAGTTAATATAAGTTATAGGATTGAGGATGGCTCATTGACTTTTCTTTGGTATGATAATTGGATAGGTAATGGGTCACTAATTCATAATGTGGAAGCTGTCCAATTCATAAATCATTTTCCAACTCAAGTAATGGTTAGTATATGGATTGAGGGTGGGCGATGACATAATTATCTAAAGGAATTAAGCTAATTGTTGCCTAATTATGTTCCCAGTAACAAGGAAAATGATTGTTATATTTGGAGCAATCAACAAAAGGGAATTTTCTCAAACAAAGTTTGTAAGGAGTGGCTTAGACTAAGAGGCACGATAGTGGATTGGCACAAAACCATTCAGATAGAAATTTACCATTCCTCATGTAGGGTGGTTGGCCAGATAAAAACAAAATTAGCACAATGGATAGAATCCTCTTCCTACAATTTCTAGACTCGTTTATGCTATATAGACTAGGAATTGAAATTTATCACATCTATTCTTTCAACATGGCTACTCTAATTCCATTTAAAAGCAATTAAAGGGCTTTTGAATTGGATTTCAAATGTGGAAAGCTATGCAACTATTATCCTATGGCCGAAAGAAAACAACTACAGGCCTTGGATATAGTTTCCTGTCTAATATCCCTTGGAATCTGCATACAATCGATATGGAAGGAAGGAATTCTAGGAGATCATATAAGTAGGTGAGACGGCAAAAAATTACAATAAACCAAACCCTTGCTTGTATAAGAGAGTAAATATTCTTTTATGCATAATCTTAAGGTACTAAGTGGGCATCGAGTACATGCTTAGAGGATTGAATAACTTGACATCCAATTATAGAGCAGGGCCATACACGTTTAACATGGTTAAAAGCAATTAGTTCCAAGATATCCTATGCATGTAGTGCATATGGTTAGAGTTGTTCCTAACACTTGTCAGTGTCTATGGGTTCTTGTTTTATTTTATCACTAGTAGCCTCCTAATTAGTGTTAGTGGAAGGTATTGTATTAAGAAGTGTAATGTCTGTATTATATGGTTTCTAGTGTATTCCTTGGTTATCGTTTTAACAGAAATATTCTTTAGTTTTTCCACAAAAAGAATTCTTATTTTTGTCAACAATCTTGACTCTTTGATGTTTGAATAGACAAATGAGCCTTAACCAGTTGTCTTTTAATATTTGGTTGGATATTTGAAGAATGATGAAAGATTTTAGTGCAAGAAGTTGGACAACTGTCCTTCTTTGACTCGAACATTAAAGAAGTGCAAGACTTAGGGAGTTACACTTACATGCTTTATTTACCCACAAGGGACCTAAATTTTTAAAGAGAACCTGGCCCGGATTAAGGATGAAATGGATAATGCATAAAAAATAATGAAATATGATACGAAAACGCCAAGAAAATAAGGTTTTTGAAATCCCCTAATCCTATTGAATCAAAATCCCAATCTTTCTATTCTAAGAACATGTTAGTTCAAAGCCCAATTATACGAAATTGAGACCTAAACCCAAAGAAACAGAAGAATTAAACACGCCACAAGTGATTACCTTGATAAGTGATGCAATCCTTGAAGTAACAACAAGAAGAACACGCCTCTCTTGAAGATAATATTTCTCAATTTCGTTAATGAACTTAATCTACTGTTTACAAGGAAAAAATAAGGTATTTAAACCCTTACCCACATCCTAACCCTAAAAGGAATAGGTTACAAGACCGTTTAATGCTAAAATAAGCCTAATCCTAACTAGTTTAGGAGTTTATAGCCCAATAATGCTATTTGATCCTAATCCACTTAGGATTTAGTTAAACTAACTTAAATAAGATCAAAATAACTTAAATAAACCTAATGGGGCGAATTGGCCTAATGGAGCACTCTACTTAGGCCCACACGTTTGATTGTCCAAAACTAGCTTAAAATAAACTAAGGCAAGTGACTTTTAATGAGTGCACAAGATTAAAAATAAATATCCAGCCCATATTAAGTCTTTTGGCCCTAATAAATAAAGGATAAATAACAAGCGCAATGTATTAAATTAAGCCCATAAGAATAATTAAATTTGTCATGAAATTTAGCTAAGTATTAGCCCCTCTACACGTCCTCTTAGAAGAATCACAAGCTTGACTGCTCCATTTGAATTCTCCATGGATAGTTCAGCCTTGTCATCAGAGATGTAATGTGACTTTGAACAAACCCTTGAAGTGCTTGTTTAAGCCTTGCTGCATGTTGCCTTATAATAGGTCCACTTGGCAAAGTAAGCTTGTCTTGGCGTGTGGCACCTTGATCTCCATTTCCATGGCTTCTTGTATCATTCCCTCCCTCCTCAAAAGGATTCGTCCTCAAATTAGCCCCTGCATTATCAAATGGAGAGAGAACAACAACATTAATTGTAGCAAATACTTGATACTCACCTACAAATCAATCCTGTAGGCATTATCATTAATCTTTTCAAGGACTTGGAAAGGTCCATCACCTCTAGGATCTAACTTAGATTTCCTTTGCTTAGGAAACCTCTCTTTCCTGAAATACACCCAAACCCAATCACCAGGCTCAAATTGCATCAACTTTCACCCTTGATTAGCTCTTTGTGCATATGCTTCATTCCACTTCTCTATGTACTGTCTCGCCTTCTCATGAATGTTGCGCATCAAATAATCTGCCTTCTTTTGTCCTTCTGCACTAGTTATCTCACTTAAAGGTAAAGAACACAAATTTAAAGGCGTTAATGGATTAAAACCATAAACAATCTCAAAAGGCAAATAACTAGTAATAAAATGTATGCTCCTATTGTATGCAAATTCAACAAATGGCAAACATTCTTTCCATGTTTTAAGATTTTTACCAACCACAGCATGCAGAAGAGAACCTAAAGTTCTATTCACCACTTCATTTTGTCCATCAGTTTGAGGATGGCAAGTAGTAGAAAACAAAAGTTTATTACCTAACTTACCCCAAAGAAAATGCCAAAAGTGGCTCAAAAACTTCACATCACGATCAGAAACAATAGTCTTAGGAACACCATGCAAACGCATAACATTCCTAAAAAAACAAATCATCAATATTTATAGCATTATTAGTTTTATAACATGCAATGAAATTCCATCTTACTAAACTGATCTACTACTACAAATATACTATTCCTACCCTTTTTCGTCCTAGGCAGCCCTAACATAAAGTTCATAGAAATGTCAGTCCACGGATGCATAAGCATAGGTAATGGTGTATACAAACCATATGGATGAGTCTTAGATTTTGCCTATCCACATGCGACACACGTAGAACAAATTTTCTCAACATCTTTTCTTATGTTAGGCCAATAAAAATGTTCACAAAGTATTTCATATGTCTTTTAAACCCCAAAATGACCCATCAAACCCCCATAATGTGATTCACGCACAAGGACTTCACGCATAGAACATTTAGGCACATATAGCTTGTTCTCCCTAAACATATAGCCATCATGTCTATAAAATCTTTGGAATGCAACATGCTCATAAGCACCAAACATATTGCCAAAATCAGAATCTGAGGCATACAAATCTCTAATGTACTCAACCCCAACAATTTAGAACTTAAATTCATAATTAGAGTGTACCTTTTTGAAAGTGCATCAGCAACTACATTCTCCTTACCTTGTTTGTATTGCATCACGTATGGAAAGGTCTCTATGAACTCTAGCCACTTTGCATGCCTCTTGTTCAATTTATCTTTTAATGTATTAAAAGCAAGTTCTTGTGGCTCATTCCACTTAAATCCAACATCCTTTTTAATTATTTCAGTTAATGGCGTAACAATGGTACTAAAATCTTTCACAAAATGCCTATAAAAGCTATCTAAATCGCGAAAACTACGTACATCACCAATACATTTTGGAGTAGGCCAATCTTTAATAGCCTTAACCTTCTCCTCATCAACATGCACACCATGCGCAGAAATAACAAAGCCAAGAAAAACAATACGAAAAGAGCACTTTTTAAGTTTAGCATATAGTCTTTCACACCTAAGTGCTTCTAGTACAGATTTAAGATGTATAACATGCTCATCAAGGCTTTTGCTATAAATTAGGATGTCATCAAAGTATACAACCAAAAACTTACCAATAAAATCATGAAAAAACATGGTTCATTAATCTCACGAAAGTGCTAGCTACATTTTTCAAACCAAATGGTATGACCATCCACTCATATAGACCATATTTCATTTTAAAGGCTATTTTCCACTCATCCCCTACTTTCATTCTAATATGATGATAACCACTCATGAGATCAATTTTTGTAAAGAAACAAGCACTATGTAGCTCATCAAGCATATCATCTAACTTAGGAATGGGGTGGCGATACTTTATCGTTATCTTGTTTACTACACTGCAATCTACATACATACATCAAGTTCTATCTTTCTTCAGCACCAATAGCACTGGAATTGCGCAATGGCTTAGGCTTTCTCTCACGTGCCCCCTCTCAAGCAACTTCCCCACTTGCCTTTGAAGCTCCTTTGTCTCCTAAGGATTACTCCTATAGGATAGGTGGTTTGGAATTTGAACTCCTAACACGAAATCAATCTGATGTTCAATGCCCCTCAATGGTGGTAATCCCTTAGGCAACAGAGTATTCCTGCAAAATAAGTTTCACAACACTAGGCACAAAAGGGTCAAGGTCAGTCTCATTATAAAACAACTACTTATACATAAGCAAAACCAATGGTTTCTGTGTGTACATGACCTTCCTCAACTCTTTTGCTTTTGCAAGGAAAGTACTCTTTTTTGTTCGACTCTTCTTTTCACTCTTCTCTCCTTTTTCAATTGCACTACTCTCTTTCTTTTGTTCACTAGTGAAATTACTCTCAGTTGGGCCTTTGTTTTTATTTTCTTGAATGGTCTCTTTTTCTTTTTTTCCTTTTTAAACTCTCGGCCTCTCCAAGTTTCTATTCTTCCACGGCTTTTGCAAGTCTCAACTGATCCTTATGAACTTCTCTTGGTGTAAGAGGTGCCAATGTGAAGTGTTTCTCCCACATCTTAAATGAATACTTATTTTTTAATCCATCATGCACTACGCGCCTATCATATTGCCATGGTCTCCCTAATAGTAAATGATCAGCATGCATAGGAACTACATCATAAAACACTTCATCAGAATATCTCCCAATTGAGAATGCCACTGACACTTGCTTGTTCACCCTAACCCCTCCAAACTCATTAAGCCATTGCAACTTATAAAGGCTAGAGTGTTTAATGAGATCCATCACCAATTTCTCAACCAAAATCGTGCTTGCAACATTAGTGCAACTACCTCCATCAATTATTAAACTGCACATCTTACCTTTAATTATTTGTGTGCAATAAACTTGTGTGGAATATGTACTCCCTTTGTTCATCAAGCTCTATCTTTTCGTGTGCATTGAGAGCTTGCCTCACTACTAGTGCTTTAGCTTAGACTGGTTGCTCAACTTCTTCATCAGTACAATCCTCCAACTCAGGCATATCACTTCGATCACTATCTTCTGATTAAATTACCCCATCTTGCAAATAGATGATCTTCTTATTAGGACATTGGTTTGCCTCATGACCCGAACCCAAACACTTGAAGCATTTGATGTCTCTTTTCTTAGTGCTAGGATTTTGATCATTAGATG
>JANKOE010000204.1:56190683-56203811 GCA_026284465.1 Erythroxylum citrifolium
GTTAAGGATTTGAACTTGAATTGTGGTGATATGCATATGTATATAAGTGAGATATTGTGGAAAAGAAAATAGGAACTCTGAATGAATAAGAATGATGGGGTATTAACTAAGGAAAATGAAATTGGTATAAGTTCAAGGTTTTACAAGGACAAGATTTATGTTTGCTTTCCATGGAAATTCTAGAATAATTGAGATAGAACTGACCAAAAATGTCTTCTCGGAAGTTGTAGATGATCCTTTTATCCTTCCGACGCTATAAAGTTTGTAATTTTTGGATGTCGGAGTTAAGAGATATGATTGATACAAGTTGTAATATTACATAGAGTGTATGAACATGATAACTTTGATGTATGATGAGAAATTGCGGTTTTGATGAATCATTCGAGACAAGATTTGAGAGATTGATGAGATTAATTTGATGTTTGAATGGTTATGAAGTGATTTTCCATGATAAAAAGTGAAATTTATGAAGTTTATAAGTGTATATGATGCTAGGATGGTTGTAGGAAGCTTGGAAGAGGATTTGGAGGACTTTGGGGAAGCCCCATGTCCATTTAACGGACCTTCTCGGGTCAAAAAGGACCCTTTGCACTGCCCGGACATAGAAGTCCGTTTAACTGACCTTCTCGGGTGAAATGGTGTAGTTTGCTCGATACATGTCCGTCAAACGGACATGCATGTCCGTTTTAACGGACATGCACGGGAAAGATTGTAATAATTGACCCTGTTAGAGGCCGAATTAGGTTTTACAGTCTTCATGAAAGTTGTAGCGCTTGGAGTCTAATTTCTAATGGTCCAAAAACAAAAGCAATCAGACATTTGTGATGAAAGTTATGGCATTCGCGCCAAGAGAGGTACAAATCGATTTAAGGTATAAACATGGTTATGCTTTTGGACATAACTCCCTCATCCGACCTCCAATTGAAGTGATTCTTTGACCAATGGATTCCTAAGACAGGTAGCTATCGCTGCTGATAATGTGGTATCATTTGGTGTTGAATTAAGGAAGTTTGAATTAAAGTAAGTGAGAGGTCGGTTGAGAGAGCATGAATGGTGTATGAGCACATTTTGGTATTTTGATGATATCTTGAGCTATAGAACTCCGATTGAGTTGATTCTTGATCCAAAACAAACAAGAGACATAGAGCTATGATTTCTATGAAGAAGTTAAACTGAAATTAAGATTTTAAGTTTCCCAAATCCTGTTCACAAGTAAGAGAAAAGGGTTTCAAGCATGGTGACTATTTTTGTGTAGGCACACCATTGAACAAATTGTGAGTAAATTTTGGGATGCTTTGAGAATGAACATGAATTGGTAATGTCTAATACGGGTTCAAAAAAAAACCTTCAAGGTTATATGCATACACGCGTTCATGTTTTCGCAAGAAGGTTGGGTTCCGGAAGCGGGATCCAACATCAATAAAGGTAATGAAGTACATAAAACCACCTTTGGCATGATTGGACATCGGACCACAAACATCAGAATGTATTAGGTCTAATAACCCGTCCACCCTTTCCTTTGAAAGGTAATCTAGTCATCTTGTTTAACAAGCAAGATTCACATGTGTCATATGATTCATAATCAAATGACCTTAAACTACCACTCTTGTGTAGTTTAGCCATACGTCTCTCACTTATTTGGCCAATTCGATAATGCCATAAGTAAGATGATTTTAAGTTATCTCATTTTTGTCTTTTATTGTCCTTGATATTTAAAATTGGATTGCACATATCTAATATGTAAATACCATTGTACAATGTAGCAGTACCATACAACATTTCATTCAACTTAACTGAACAACCATTGCTTGAAAAAGTTAAATGAAATCCCATTTTATTAAGACATGAAACAGATACACTGTTTTTTGTCATAACGGGTACATAATAGTAATTATCCAAAACTAGCTCTAGCCCACTAAGAAGATACAATATATATGTTCCTACGGCTAATGCAGCAACTCTTGGTCCATTTCCCATTCGTAGGTTCATCTCTCCTTCTTAACCGGTCTACTATTCCTGAGACCCTGCATATCAACACATATGTGTGAGCCACATCCGATATCTAATACCCAAGTGTTATGACCAGAAATAGTGTTAACCTCAATAGCAAATAACATACCTGAAGTAGACAGTGGGGCATCTAATGCCTTCTTCTGCTTTAGCGACTCCAGATAAGCTTTGCAGTTCCTCTTCCAATGTCCTTCCTTGTTGCAATGGAAGCAAATCCCCTTTGATGCAGTCTCCTTTGCCTTCTTTTTGGCTACACCTCCCACTGGCTTCTTGGACTTCTTCTTCTTCTTTTGGTTCTTCTTGCGAGAACCAGAAGTAGAGTCCACCAGCATCACAACCTTACTGTCTTTCTTGATAGTTTGCTCAGTTGTTTGAGAAGATTAATTGGCTCAAGTATCGATGTGAATATTTGGTTCATCCAATAGTTAAGCACAAACTGTTAATAACTATTAGTCAAACCAGTCAAAATTAAGTCTATACTTAATTCATGATCCATTACGAAACCCAAACTGGCTAACCTTTCAATGTATCCATACATCTTCAACGCATACTGCACTGGAGATGATCCCTCAGCCATCTTAGAGTAGAAAAGCAACCTCGAGGTCTCGAACCTTTCAGATTGAGCTTGCTCATCAAACAGTTCTCTTAGATGGTAAACTATGGTATGAGCATCCATAGCCTCATGCTGCTTTTGCAGCTCTGTGACATAGAGGCCAACATAATACAGCTAGCCAGCTCACTATCATCCAGTAGCTTCTTATAAGCTTTTTGATCCTCATTAGATGCATCAGCAGCAGGGGGATCGTGAAGTGGTTCATCTAGGATATATCCTAGTTCTTCAGATTTGAGAACAATTCTCAAATTCCGTAGCCAGTTTAGGAAGTTAGGTCCCGTGAGTTTGTTAAAGTCTAGTAGGGAGTGTAGGTTCACATTGGATGAAGACATTGTGGTGATTCAATAACCTAGAAGAACGAGAGAAAGTGTTAGAATGTACACTAATGCATATCGATAAGGACTTTAATCACATGCATTATGGGTCCCATTATTTTTATTCAAATCCATTTCCCTCACTACAAATTCGAGAAAACTTATAATTTTCCTAATGGGTCGATATCCAATGTTACTAAAAATGACCTTGGATTTGCCCAATAAACCACCTTAGGTCAATCGGTAGGTATCATTCATATCAATTGCATTCAGTTATGCAATTATTGACTTGTGCCATCAACTGTTGATTTAGCACACTCATTAGGTTATCAACCCTTAATTTGTATACATCCGATGTATACAACCTAACTTCGCCTCCATTCATATTGACCTTGGGTTTGCCCAACAAATCAACGCTTCCAGTTAGGACCAACCCATTAATCCAAAAATCTAATTTCCATGGTTTGAACATATTCGTGTAGAGTAGGCTTAGGTTTGCCAAACAACCCAACTCTAAAAGAACTATAGTTCTTACCATATCAAAGGAAGACATAAGTCCTAAAATTTTAGTTAAGGGATTTATTCTTAGGTCTTACCAATACTTGATGATATTGTATATATTCAGATTATGGACAAATCAATTAAATTGAGCCTATATCCATAACCACCCTTAAAATGCATCTAATGCATATATAACATAAATGAGGTTTAATTTAGGTTCTAACTTGACTATGCAAGTAAAGTTCGTGATTCGATTCAACTCTTGAACTGAATCAGGTACTAGTGTTAGTCTCAGCTAATTCGCATTATGAATATGATTCGATTAGGAACCCTAAAATTCAATTATTTTCATGTTCAAATTAAACACTTTAATCCTAGTACACATGTCTTTTTCTAGTCACATTAAAAATGTTATGCTCTACTTAGATTAATTCTAAATTAATCCCTAGGGTTTCTAAACTTCCCAAACATCAATTAGTCTTCTATAATATCCCTAGGTCATCTCAAATTTATCTAGACAATTTCGACACAAGACAAAAATATCTTGACGGCCAAATCATTAAAATAAATAAGTTAACCTATTAGACACTAAAAGGACCAATTCGATGTCAGATTACTTATAACACTAGTTATACTTTACATTATGCATGCATAATATAATAACTATAACAATAAGTGTCATGCATCTCATATATGTGGCAACATCTTATCTTGCATGTCTATGCAGAAAATTCATAAAAAACAATTTTTATAAAATTTAATATGGAATTTACAAGCATGCATGTTCATCAGATTTCCAGAATTTCTCATAATTTCATACATGCACTATATTGAAACTAAATTCGTAATAAAATAGCAAAAGACATTAAATTGTAATTTCCTTTGATAGAAACATAAAATAACACATTATAAATATTTTTTGTGAAAGAAAATCAGAAAAATTTCAAAAATTATTATGAAAATTTTAAAATCAGCACATGCATTCAGTTTTCAAACTTTCCCAGAAACCATCATATGAATAGACTAGATATAAATTTGAAATAAAATCAAAAATCACATTCAATTGCAATTTCCATTGATATAAACATAATACAACATCTTATAAACATTTATGTGAAAGAAAATCCAAAAAACATTTTTCTAAAACTTATACGAAATTTTCCAAATCAATATGCATGTCAGTCATAACCCAGCAAGCACTTTGCTTATGTTCAATACATCATCTAATACATGCATGACCTTGCTCTGATACCAATGTTAGGGGAGAATAGATTCATACATCACTTGCATGACAATGCAGCAGAAGAGTAGGAATCTAAATTCCTACCCATGAGTTCCCCAAAATTCCAGAAACACAGATGCATGCATAGACAAATCATAAGAACATGAAATTTAAACACTTGTACCTTTTTGATACTCCTCCTTTATTGATTATTCTCCTTGTTTGGGTTGTAGCAAACACTAAACCCTTCCTTGATCACCCAAGAACATGCAAAGATGAAGAATAAGCTGTGTGTAACGGTGGTTAGAACACCAAACTTGATGAGTTCAAGTAGATGCTCAAATGGAGAGATAGATCAAGAATATCTTGCATGTAATTACATTCATGCAACAATTTCATAAATTACATGAAGAAGACTTAATACCACTTCTCTCTCACTCTTTTAGATCCCTTATCCTTTGACTTAACTGTATTTTTGACTGGTTAGACTCTTCTACATAAAGAACTCACTTATGTATCAACTGTCGAGTCTTCAATCACGATCGTGGCCTACTTAAATCATAGCCTTGCCTTTGGTCACGATCATGGCCTACTTAAAATAGCCATACACACTTTTTTTTCATTCAATATTTTATGCATGTGACCCTTAGGTTGTTGATTATTTTGGACACTATAATTAACTCTTAATTAAAGCAAATCATGAAGGGTTTCATGATGCCAATTTACCAGAATATAAGTGGATTAACACACGAACTCTTCGATAGTTAATTATCCGACCTATGAACGTTTCCATAGTCAATTACCACGCAATTAGTCCCTTCGCTATTCCATATCCCACTTGGTTTGAAGTATGGGTTATGTGTCAACTCCCACTAAACTGACTATGTCACATCTAGTCCAAGTGATGTTAGTTCTTGTCCTAGGGATCTCATTGCTCTATATGTCATCGAAGACTCTCTTTATGCCACATATTTGCTCTGGTCAAAGACTCCCGAGTAATGACCCTGTCAAGAGGCTGTGGGTATCATCTCCTTCTATCAGGAGTGGTGAATCCTTTATTATCTACCCAATTACCTTCAAATACCAATAGTTGTACCCAATCACCACCCTATGAGCGACCTCGTCTTGAGGCAACAGGGAATGATGCCAAGGTACAGGATCAATGTCCAAGATATCCTTAAGTACCTCATGTCTAAGGATATTTGCACCATTGCTATGATGAGATTAATCATTGACATTTGATAGATCATCCATATGATAATCTCATAGCGGGTCATCCGATGTAATTACTACTCTTAGTAAGCATCCATATGTTAACTCTAAACATCTCATGTTTATAGTTTGTGAGATCTACTATTTGATCAAATCAATGAGTATAACATGTGCTAGTCTATCCAGATTAGTAATGTCCTATCTTATTAATCTTATGACTAGGGATAACTTAGATACTAACATAATTGCACATGATAGGAATATCATTATCATAATCTCATTATGATTTCCTTCATGCTATGTTTTGTATCATGGACTTCATTAATTCGATTTAAGATTCAATTCATAAATAAACGAACATCAAACTAATGAAAATTTTCCTTTTGCTTTATTAATCAAAATAAAGTTTGTACAAAAGTGTTAAAGGTGATTGCCTTTAGAGCACTACTCTAACAGGTTATGAATGAATCAAACTAGTTTTCGGTTTGATTTTTACTTTTAACTGTTGTTAATAAAAATTGATCGGTTAAATAATAAATTGACTAGTTTTCTTTGAACCGTGAAGAACAGGAACAGTCTTCGTCACCTAAACCAGTGTCCATAAGGACAATACCTAAACCAGTAACTGCAGAAAGATCATGCCCAAACCAGAAACGCACGAAGACGATGCCCAAACTAGTAATCGCTAAAGACGACAATCACAAAGATTTGGGTACTTGGAGATCAAAGTTTGTGCATCTGGGTTGTAATTTGTGGGTTTAAATAACGATAAAGTATGTATCTTTTAACTAATTAGTTTCTTTTTTTAGCTGATTCTTGTTCTGTTCATAGAGTAGTTGATGATGAGGACGTGAACAAGAGATGAACCAAAAAGAACACGTATAGTGGAATAAGGCAAAGACTGTGGGGCAAATAGGTGGCGAAGGAAGCTACACGCACCTACGATGAAGCCGCCAAGCTCATCCGAGACGAGAAGGCCAAGCTCAACTTCCCCCCGACTCTGACAAAGAAACGTTGCTATGAGCCATGTTTTGCCGATGACATCTGAGCCACCATCAACGTTAATAGAGTCAATTCATTTCAAGTTAAAGTTGCATAAATAAATAAATATATAATAATATGCATATAACTCTCTAAATTTGTTTCGTTTGTGTTGATTTAAGGTTTTGCATGTGCTTTGGAGATTGGACCATTAACTTCCTGACGTTCAATGTTAATTAATATGAATTTTCCTAAATTTGTATACATAATCTAAAGTTAGTTCTTAATATAATAATTCATAATTATTGAATTAGTTAAAACTAACAACTTCAAAATTAGTAATTAGTTTAATTTAATTATTATTTTTAAGTATTAATGTATTTAAATTTTTATTAGAAATAATTAATTATAATTAAAATGGTTCAGCCGGATTCTGACTGAACGGAACGTTGCCGTTTGGATCCATGTGCGGATAGCTTGCTGTATTGATCTTGACGGTGAGAGCCCTGCAAAACAAAGGAAGGCAGGTCGGGGGTGATGGCCCGATTAGCCTCTCCGACGCTCAAGTTAGGTTTTTGGTCAAGGTAAAGCTGCTGAATACAGAGAGAACTAGATTTCTGATTACGTACCGTTATCACGATGATCTTATTCCTTATATATGAGATGAACGTCAAGATTAGGGTTAATCCCGTAGATCCCGCAGATCACGTTGATCATGTCGATCCCCACGATCTCCACTTCTGCATGGGAAGTTATTTACGGTATTTACGGACGGGAACGAACTGCTCACGCTGGCGGGCTGTGGAGGGCGTGGACCGGGTTGGAGCCCGTCGTACTTGTTGGGCTGTCTTGAATAGATCCGGGCCTAGCACGGTCGACCCGACCAGAACTGATTAACTGAAACAGAAGATCTAATCTTCTAAGAGCTGAGTTCATTTTTCAGGGTTGAAGCACCTTATTTCCGTTAGGATGTTCCAATCCTGTGCCACTTAATCTTGTCCACATATTTGTGTAAACTCTACATAAATGTGTTGATAAGATTTAATGAAATCGGGTAAGAACTGTTTAATCAAATAAGAGGATATGATCCCCTAGTCTGCGGCACTGTATTTATCTAAAATTGGCCTTGTATGAATAACAGTGTTCAAATTGAACAATACTAAGGCACATATCTTGCACCAGTCACCCGGTGAAAAAAACGGACAAGACTATCAATTCAAATTTGGGTGGAATTACAGCTTGTCCAAATGATTGTTGAATCCATGGTATATCGTATTGTTGATACCCCTAAATATTTAGAAATTGCAGAAAAAAAATTACCATCACAGATAATCAATCAAAAGAAAAAAAAAGAATTACTATAAAAATACTAACACGCACACAATTCCATAAAATTCACTACTTTCGCTTAAAGTATTACTTTTTACAAGAATAATAAATAGTACAGTTAGACCTTTAATATTAACCAAACTCATGAGTCTTTTTATATCCACTCTTATCTTTTTAAAATACATTCCACAAGACGACGAAAATAATAATAAGAACAACAATAACAAGAATAATAATAATAATAATAACAACTATAATTTAGTAAAAGTCTTGTTAATATGTAAGATCCGAAGAGATTCAGTAATACGCAGTCTTACTTCTAACTAATAAAGATATTATTTTCGATTGATCCTTATATGTGTGTGCGCGAGCGCACATATATATATTAAAATAAATAAAAATAAAAATAGACATAAAAGATGATAATAATAAAATAAAGATAATAAATATTTAATAGATAAAATTATTTTAAAAAAATAATACAATAAAAATAGAACAATGTAAAGAGTAAAAATAAAAGAAAAAATAAGTAAATAAATATACCCAATATAAAGAAAATTTAACATTTGAATATGTAATTTTAGACAATTTTAAAATTAATCCATACCCCTTTTTTTGAATGCTTTATACTTGAATTCTCATTGTGTATTAAACACAGTCTAATGTTAGATCTCTTTTGTGATCATTGTTAATCTAAGTAATGTGGCTTAATAAATAGAGTATTTAATTATTTTATAGGACTTGTAGCATTTAAAAAGTAGTAAAAGAAATAGGGCTCTTATGTAGTTTAAACAAACTACAAAATTCTTAAACTTTAAGCGTTATATTAATTAGGTCTTAATTAATTGTTTGAATCTTTTAAATTTTTACTTGAAGTAATTTGAAAGAGAATCCTAATTTAAATAATCAACAAAATTTTGTTTTCATTAAGTTAATAGTTTCGAGGATTGAGATTATGTGATTTGTGTGTATTTTGTATGATTTGTGGACAAATAAAATTAATAAGTGTTTGACATATGATTTGGTGAACACCTGTAACTACTTTGAAATTAAATTATGGATGCATTTGTATAGTTGAATGCCTCGTATCCATACATAGTATGTTCAATGAATGAATTTTTATTTGATTTAAAGGCTCTAAAAAGGTGATGTTTGTTCATGTAATTGAAGTGTGGTGATGAGTATGATTACTCGAGATTTATTAACGAATGCCAAAAAGGGACAAGTACCTCTTTTTTTGCTCATTGTAAATTATTTAAGGCCAATTAGTCAAGTACTAGTCTATTTCAAGACAAATTAATTGGCTCTAATCCTAGATATATACATCGCTTTGTATGTTAATTTGGCACTATTATATGATTTATTTAATATAATATTTTGAAATAGTGCACTGACTAATTTCTTTCCCTAGAAAGTAATTTTAGAGATTTATAGTGCTATTTAGCCATGGTGGTGATGTTTCTTATATATAGGTGCAGGCAGTTTTATTTCTATTTATTTCTTTAAAATTTTCAAATTGCGTAATACACTATGATACTTTGTATACTTTCAAGTTGATTTGTTTATCATTTTAGATGGATCTTTTTACCTTATATATATATATATATATATATATATATATGGGCCTCACAAATTTTTTTTGTCAAAAATTTGGTGCCTACCAAAGTTGAAATTAAAAAAAAGTTAAAAATAACTCGTGAAATGGCTAGCCGTTTCACACGTCTCCTGCTTATAAAGAGATGAAGAGAGCAAATCATCCCATTAGTAGATATATATATATTGTTTTTTCTTATGGGCTTCACAAAATTATTTTGTCAAAAACGATGCCTACCAAAGTTGAAATAAAAAAAGTTAAGGATAAATGGTCAAATAGCCAGCCATCCCATGCATCATGAAGAGAGCAAATCATCCCATTAGTAGAGAATATGTGTATATATATATAGCCCACAAAATAATTTTGTCAAAAATAGTAGGCACCGTTTTCAATGCCTACCAAAGTTGAAATTAAAAAAAAGTTAAGGATAACTAGCTAAATGGTCAGCCATCCTACACGTCTCCTGCCAATAAATAGGCAAGAGATGAAGAGAGAAAATCATCCCATTAGTAGAGAAAAGAAACAAAAGTCAGTGAAAAGAGAGACAAAATATTTTTTATATTTTGTGAGTCTACTTTTTCTCCATGTAATTCTCCAGTTTTCAGTAGTGAAATTCTCCTATCCTTTCCCATGGCTTTTATCCTAATTTAGGGGTTTTCACGTAAAATATGTGTGTCTATTTTATCTTCAATATTTTCAATTTAATTTTAGTTGCGACCCAGCTCTATCCAAGTCTCAATTTTTCTTAACAAGTGGTATTAGAGTCAACCTTTAGGTACATAAATATGCCTATTGTATGCTCTGTGGTTGCCACTAAGAGTGGATCCTCCACATCAAAAGATAAGTTAGACTATTATTCTCCCTTCTAAAGGCATTATTCTTAAAGTGTTCCTGGTAGCAGCAATAGTGGCAAAGTACGAAATTGAAAAATTCAACGGAAGTAATTTCTCACTGTAGAAGTTGAAGATAAAGGCAATCTTAAATAAAGACAATTGTCTGGAGACTATTAGTGAAAGGCCAGCTGGGATCATAAATGAAAAATAGAACGAGGTGGATATGGGAATGTTGTAGCTAATCTTCACCTAGCACTAGCTGATAGAGTATTATCCAACATAGAGGAGAAGAAGACGATGAAGGAAATATAAGATCACCTCACAAAATTATACGAGGTCAAATCACTCCACAATATAATTTTTCTGAAGAGGAAACTATACACTTTACGCATGGCGGAATCCACTTCGATGTCGGAGTACTTAAATACTTTAGATACTCTATTTTTCCAACTCATATCATTGGGGCACATAATAGAGATAAGTGAACATGCAAAGCTTCTACTCCAAAATCTACCATATTCGTATGATCAACTCGTCATTAATTTAACAAACAATATAGACACTATAGTCTTTGACAATATTGTAGTTGCTATTTTAGAAAAAGAGAGTCGGCGCAAAAGTAAGAAAGACAGGCTGGCAAATGCACAATAAGCGGAGGCTTTAGTAGTGACGAAAGGAAGATTAATGCAACGTGACCTAAGTGGGAGTCATAGTCATGGTAGATTCGAAATCCAGGAGTAAGAAGAATTTTAAGTGCTACAATTGTGGCAAGAAAGGGCACTTGAAGAAGGATTGGTGGAATCTGAATAGGAAAGATTCTATTCCTTAAGGAAATGCGGCAAATACTTCAAATGATGGAGGTGTAATGGTCTGTGAAGCGGCAACGACTATTGGAGGCAAGAGAAGATTTGTTGATGTATGGCTTTGCGATTCAACAACTACTTTTCATATGACCTTTCGAAGAGAATGGTTCCATCAGTATGAATCTGTCTCTAAGGAATCTGTGTACAGCTGTAAAGATCAAGCTCTAAATATCATTGGTATTGACACCATCAAGTTAAAGATATATGATGGGACAAATCAGACTATTGAAAAAGTACAACACATGGAGGGCCTGAAGAAAAATTTGTTGTCTGTAGGTCAACTAGATAATCCCAGTTTCAGATTTGAGATTCAGAACAAGATCATGAACATGATTAAAGGAGCGCTTGTATTTATGAAAGCAGAGAATATAACTGCAAATTTGTATATGCTGAAGGGAGAAACTTTGCAAGAAGGAGAAGCATCAGTTGCTGTGGCAAGTCCAAGTGAAAAATCTATAATGACATGGAAGATAAGGATCAAGAGCAAGCAAAAAATGTTGGTATTGTACAAGAGAATCTAGAAACTACAACAGTATAAGTGGATAGGGAAGTTGATCAAAATGATTCTTCTGAAGCTGCACCAGAGCACGAGGGGCAAGAACCAATTGAATGTGATGTTTTAGATACTTGCAGATCAACTTGCATAAGAAGAGCACCAAGCTGACACTCAGACTATATTATGGAGAGCAATATTGCATACTGTCTTTTAACTAAGGACGGGGAGCCATCAACTTTTCAAGAAGCAATGAATAGTTCAGATGCATCTCAGTGGATGATAGTAATGCAAGAAGAAATTGAAGAACTTAATAAGAGTAAGACATGGGAGCTGATGTCATTACTGCAAAGAAGAAAGCCTATTGGCAATAAATGGGTTTACAAGATCAAGCGAAGTGGTGATGATTAGGTAGAGCGATATCATGCTAGATTGGTAATAAAAGGATATGCTCATAAAGAATGTATTGATTTTAACGAAATATTTTCTCATATAGTTTGACTCACTACAGTTCAACTAGTTCTGGCAATGTCTGCTATATTTGACTTGCATCTTGAGCAGTTGGATGTGAAAACTGCATTTCTTCATGGAGATCTTGAAGAAGAAATTTATATGCTCCAACGAGAAGGTTTTGAAGAAAAAAGGAAAGAGAACTTAGTTTGCAAGTTGAACAAATCTCTGTATGGTTTAAAGCAGGCATTGAGGTGTTGGTATAAGAGATTTGATTTCTTCATCATAAGCCTTGGATATAACAGACTGAATGTAGACCCCTGTGCATATTTCAAGAGGTTTGATAAAGATGACTTTATAGTCTTGCTATTGTACGTGGATGATATGTTGGTAGTAGGCCCAAACAATGATCGTATCAAAGAATTGAAGGCACAGTTGGCTAGGGAATTTGAATTGAAGGACTTGGGACCGGCAAACAAGATTATAGGGATGCAAATCCACCGAGAAAGAAATAATAGGAAGATTTAGCATTCTTAGAAGAATTATTTAAGGAAGATCTTACGGTGATTCAATATGCAAGATTATAAGTCAATTTATACCCCTCTTCCTGTTAATTTCAAGTTATCCTCAAGTATAAGTCCTAGCAATGAAGAAGAGAGGATGGAGATGTCTCGAGTACCGTATGCATCAGCAGTGGGAAGCTTAATGTTCGC
>JANKOE010000204.1:56207278-56245724 GCA_026284465.1 Erythroxylum citrifolium
GCTAGAAGATTAAAGGAAAATTTGACTAAGATTTTCTTGTGAGTTGGGAGACCCAAGATACTTAGGAGGTGAAAATTAAAGTTTTGGGACTTAAGAAACTCTAGGAAAAACTTAAGTGAGGGATTACTAAGCGACGTCTAGGGTAGATAAATTAATTCATCTTTGAAAAAAGGGGATTAATTACTCTTAAAATTCACCTACAAGGGTAGAATAATTTAGTTGTAGAAAATAGCTAATTTAATATTAAGGTTGACAAAAATATCATTCCCTAAGAGAAAATCATTCCCTTTGCCGTTAAAACTTTTAATTAGCAAATTGTTGCAATCTTTTCTTAATTAGTTACTGCACAAATTTGTTATTTTCATAGTTATATTGGTCGCATTAAATTTGGTAGTTGTTAAGAAATTTATTTAAATTTATTTTGTTTGTTTTTAAATTTCTTTACATAAATTTTAATTTTCTAAAATTTCATCCAACCAGATTTCAAATATCGTTAGCTAGCGTAGAATTAAATTTTCACATAATCCTTGTGGACACGACTCGGTTCTTACCGATTTATTACTCACTTCGACAACTGTGCACTTGCGGTTCACGAACATCCTTAATACCAAAAATAGTCTAACTGAGACTAGTTGTTATACCTCAACAACATCTGATCCAGTGACTAAAATATCATCAACATAAACAACCACGATAGTCAAATGATCTACATTCCTTTTAATGAACAAGGAATAGTCATTTTTAGATTATGCATAATTTAACAGCTTAAGGAAAGTCATCAATTTAGCAAACCATTGCCTAGAGGCTTATTTGAGCCCATAAAGAGATTTTTGAAGCTTGCAAACTTTACTATGAGGATTGGGAATGCCTTTAAGCATTTTCATGTAGATGTCTTCGTTGAGATCCCCATGTGAAAAAGCATTATTGACATTGAGCTGAAAAATCTTCCAATGTCTTAAGGCAACAACGGCAATGACAGGTCTAATGGTAGATAGCTTGACAACAGGGGAAAAAGTTTCATTGTAATCTACCCTTTCTTTCTGTGTATCTCCCTTGATAACCAATTAAGCTTCGTATCTTTCAAGGGATCCATCAGACTTGAGTTTGTAAACCCATTTGCAAGAAATAACTTTCTTCACTAGAGGAAGATCATTAACTAGCCAAGTGTTGTTAGCATGCAAAGTATCTAATTCCTTGTTTATAGCTTGAACCTAGTTTGGATCATTAAAGGCTTCCTTATATGAATAAGGCTCTTTAAAAATGAAAAGAGAAGATTGACAGGCAATAAAAGAAGTGAGATGGACAAGATTACACCAATGGCCAGTATAAAAGATAGCAACATAGTAAGCTCATGTGGGAAACTAGCATATGTAATCTTTTAAGTAAGAAGATGTCTTGATGATCCTAGTCGATTTTTCGGAAGGACCAAGGGAAGGAATAGTCAAAAGATCAGTGGAAGAGGTAGAAGTGTCAGAATTGTTAGGAGAAGGAAGAGGTGGAGATTAAGGAGTGGAGTCTGAAGCAAAAGAATTTAAGGGAACAGAAGAGGGAATGGTAGTGGAAGGGGAAGAATTAGGATCAAAGAAAGAGAAGTGGAGGAATGAGTAGAAGAAGTAGAGCAGTGCTTGTATGGATAGAAGTGCACATGAAAGATGGCATCCCTACTTATAATAACCTTATCGGTTCTCAAGTTATAAAGCTTGTAGCCTTTCTTCCCATAAGGATAGCCAATAAAAATGCAAGCATCTAACCTGGGGTCAAATTTGCCTCTATGAGCTTGTAAAGTGGATGCAAAACATAAATATCCAAAAGATCTCAAATGAGAATAATCATGCTTGGTGTAATGTAGCTTTTCATATGGTGTTTAAAAATGAAGGACTGAAAGAGGCATCCTATTGATAAGATATGTGGTAGTTAAAATACAATGCCCCAAAACTGTATAGGCATATTGGACTAAAAATAAATGGATTTAATTGTTTCTTAAAGATGTTTGTGTTTTCCCTCAACCCTTCGATTCTGTTGAGGAGTGCCAACACATGAAGTTTGTTGAAGAATGCCTTTGCTGGAAAAATAAACAGGTACTTCTCCTTTAGTGAGTTCTAAAGCATTGTCAGATCTAATCACCTTCACATGAGCGTTGAACTGATTTTCAATATAGGAAAGGAAGATTTTCAATGTGGGAAAAGCATCACTTTTGTGGGAAAGAAGAAAAATCCACGTGCATCTAGAATTGTCATCTACAATGGTCAAAAAAATATCTATGATCACTGTAAGTGGAATTATGATAAGGTCCCTATATGTCAATATGCAACATGTCAAAATTATAGAAAGACAGTGAAAAGCTAGAATGAAAGGAACACCCTGTTCGCCTAGCTTGAGGACAAACTTGACAAATTTTATTTGATTTAGTAATAGACGACATACATTTTATATGTTGCATGACATGATATGACATATGTCCCTTTCTACAATGCCATAAATCAGCTACATCATGAGCACTACTAGCTGAATTACAAATCCCAGTATTACCACAAACAAAAGCATGACAAGAAACAGAATTGACACTAGAAGAAGAATGAACAAGAGAAGAGCCAGGACCAACAGGTTTGCAGGACACATAGTAAAGCCCTCTTGACTCTTTACCAATGTCCAACAGCCTATTCATCAAAGGGTCTTAGAGATAGCATGAAGTAGGAGTGAATACAAAATTAGATGCAAACTATTTTGTGATCTTACCGACAGAAAGAAGATTAAACAGAAATTCTGGCATATGGAATTTTCAAGAATCAAATCATCTCTCAATTTCACGTTTCACGTTCCAATGTATTGAACCTAGCTTTTGTACCATTAAGAATAGTGATATTCATATAACATGAGTAAGGGATAGGTGAATATGAGATAAAAGAAGTCAAATGAGAAGTTATGTGGTCACTAGCTCCATTATTTATGATCCAAACTGAATTAAATTGTGAGGTAAGGAAATAGAAATGTTTACATGCCAGCATTGCAATAGAAAGTTCCATTTTATCAGAACCATCAAGCTTGTGTTTGCTCAAGAACTCCATAAGCTGATTGTAGAAATCACCAGAGAACGTAGTGGTGTTGTTGGATGAATCTAGAACTTAGAGCTTTGTAAGGCAGGAGGAACTTCCAAGGTGTGACCAGCCGCTGTAGCAACTTTCTTGTTTTTGTTATGCAATTTGGTACACTTGCCTATGGTGTGTCCACCTTTCTTCCAGTATCTGCAAAATATATTGCCTTTCGTATTAGAACCTTGGAACCTAGAAAATCCTCCCTGCTGAAAAGACTCTCTGATGAACTGAAGTAGCATTTCCTCTTTTCTGAGACATAAATCAGAGGGATCAAAAGAATTTTGTTGTGTAAAAAGGATTGAAGACTCAAAAGGCATGCTCTGAGAAGATGACTAAATGTTGTTCTGCCTTTCCTCTTACATAATCAAATTGTAGGCTTCATTAACATTTGGTAAAGGCTTCATCATAAGTATGTTACCCCTTACTGTCTTATAATCCTTTCTCAACCCCAAAATAAACTTCATAAGTTGTTGGTTTTGCAAAGGTTAGCAAAGGCAGGAGAGGCCTCACATTTGCATGCTGGAATATCAATTAACAGAGTATACTCATCCCATAACTTTTTGAGTTTGGTATAATACTTAGAAACTAAAAGATTCTCTTGATTACAGCTATAGATGTTTTGTTGCAACTCAAAAATCCTTGTTCCTTCACCATTCTCATATCTCTATGCCAATTCATCCCAAATTTGCTTAGTAGTAGAACAATATAGCAGGCTATCAGAAATATTGTCACTGACAGACCTCAACAGCCAAGACATAACCATATAGTGATTCAGAATCAGGTTTTGCACATGTTCCATCCACGAATCCTAGCTTGTTGCGAGCAAGAAGAGAAATCTTACAAGATTTATTCCAATTTCCATAATTTTCCCAAGAACTTTGGTTGAAAGTTTATACTCAGGATGATCAACATTTGACAAATAATACGGATAAGAAACATCATTAGTAACAGGAGTATATTGAGAGACAGTATTTGTAGCAGGCTCCATATCAAAAAGAAACAAAATATGAAATTTTGTTCAAAAATTTTAACAATCATGGCAACGTTGATGAAACTTCTGTCTCCATTACTATGTTTTGATGAAGAGAATGAAAGGAATAAAAGAGAAACTATAAGAATATTATTATTTGTATTTTGTACAAAATGTTTCATATATACATAAGCTATATCGTTCTAATAGAATGTTCAGAAATTAATACTAACTAATTCTGTAAATTAGCTAGCATTTGCTGACATCCATCCTCCAGCAGATTGTTAAATACTGAGCTTTCGATGTCATCATATCTGATCTATGCAAAAGCTGTTTAGCTTCTCTCGTGGATTTTGGAATATTGTTGATGATGCAAGCAGGAACATTGTTTTAAACGTTTAGAAGAACTACATACAAGAAAACATGGCCCTCATTTACGAGTGTTGGATCCAAAGATTTCGTAATATAATTTTAATGATAACAAAATTTTTATAGATGATATTGATAGTTACTAAAGTTCTTAATTACTATACCAAAACAGTAAATAAAAGAGTAAAAGAGAATTTATGCATAATTCATCAATACACTTAATTAAAATTTTATTAAGAAGTTAGATTAAAAATTCAAAATTAAATATAAATTAAATTACTTTGTTTGAACTCTTTTATTAAATTTTAACGTGAAAATGGTTTTATATTATAGCTAGGGACTTTTTTTTTAAATGACCA
The DNA here is from genome assembly GCA_026284465.1 of Erythroxylum citrifolium. Lineage (NCBI taxonomy): Eukaryota > Viridiplantae > Streptophyta > Magnoliopsida > Malpighiales > Erythroxylaceae > Erythroxylum > Erythroxylum citrifolium. The sequence goes on from JANKOE010000204.1 coordinate 56,212,069, forward strand.
TATTGATTCTAAAGAGTTGAGAGTCAAGTGAAAACGTTACTGTTTATAAATTTTAATAGCTTGCAAATTGAATGGTTTAGGAATCTATAATATGGTAGCTGGCTGGAACTCAAAACCCCATTTTCCTCGAGAGTGTAAACTTTATTTTGCTGCAAATTTTTGATGCTTTTCTCGAATTCTTTTCCTCTCCGTCATCAAATCTTTCGACATTCATGTTCGTAAAAAAAAAAAAAAATCCCAATCCGTAAAAAAAGGTAAAAGTAATCTTCTTTGAAGGACAGTCAAAAATCCAATAGCTTCTTCCCTCAAGTTTACTTACCTTTACTAGAATAGGCACTGCGTTAACTGCTCTTCTGAAGAGGCAATTACCTACGTAAAAGCAGCCAACTAATGCCTAACCATCCAACTTGAGAATATACTAAAATATTCAGAAATGAAAATGGATCCAGACCTTGCAAGCAACAAACTTGACTTCCCATTTCCCAAGTCACAATATTTATATGGATACCAAACTACTTACCTTCATTGAAGGTATCCATGTGCAACCAAGATTTTAATTTGGATGTGGCAATTGATATTCCTGAGCTGTTTTATAGTACTTGTGAAATTGCTACTGGTTTTCCTAATTGTGGGAGTTTCTATGAAGGCTATACCCTAATCCTTACGATAGGTTTCAATCAAACTTGTTTGGTTAAAACTCGACCATTGTGAGTTTATTAGGCATGAAAATTTTGGCAGTCACATGTGCTCCTGAGTTCCTAACATAAACTCCTGGCCAGTTTGTGTCTATATTCTTCAAATGCTAATTAGAAAGAGGAACAGATGAACATCGGCTGCTGCAACAGATGAAAAAAGTTCTGACGAGAAACAGAAATGGAGATTGATTATGAGACAAAGCTGTCCTTGTTCTCTATAACCCAACTTTAACGGTTCCAATAGTTCTTTTTGGAACAGGATAGCTTCTGCTTCTTGCAAAAATATCGACATTGACCTTCACGTATTCGAAATGACAAGATTTTTCTTCATCAATGATGGGAAAACCCACACTAAGAGTCCTGCCAACTTTTCTTGCCGACTTTCGAGATTGCTGCCGTTTAAGATTATCTAACTCAACCACCTGCTTGGAAACGGCGGCTTTGACAAGTTCCCCGTAATCATCGTCACGGTTGCCTGATTTTGAAGAACTGAGGCTTGAACTCCGACTAGCGAAGGAGGCGGCTCCAAGATGCTGGGAACATTCATTCATGCCTTTAACGTACAAGTTCCTGGCCACGACCAAGATCTTAATTGGTGCGTTCACAACCTTGCGAAGATTGGTGTGCTTGCTAGGGTTCTTGACGGCCATTTCCTCTGACCTGGGGATTAATTGCAAAAGGGTTTGATCAACTTTTTCCCTATAAATACATACATTGCAGAGCACCTTATACTTACTTGTGCAGAGCAATAGGAATAGGCAAATAAGTTTGGATGAGGTTTGGTTGAGGTTATCGGAGGCAAGTCTTTTGTGGTTGTAGCATGTGGAAAGCGTACATGTGAACCCATTATTTTATATATATAATAAAATACGGTATTTGGTGGCATACCAAGCAAAAGAAATTTTTTATATATATAATAAATTCACCTATAAATAAGTTCGTTTTTGCTTGTCTGAGTCAGGGCGGCCGAAGAAAACTTTATGCCTACGTACGTGCCGGCCGAATCCTAGCAGGCCTCAGGCCTCAGGCTACATACGGCCGACGTCCAGTAATGAATGAAGAGTTTTTCATATTATTGAATGTATACATTAAACGACATAACTTTATATTAGCATGCTATTAATGAACATATTATGATTCTCATAACTTGGATTCCCAATAATAAAAAGTTCCAAATTGGTTCCTTTGAAGATCTTCTTGCAACTACTAAAATGTGAGCAGGCCTTTACAATATTATTCTTAAGATCAAGGTTTTGAAATCCAAACCGGACATTGAATCGGAGGCTTTACTGGTTACCGGTTCAACTACCGATCGAACCGGTGTGACGTCGTAATTATGCGATAATTATATTTAATTATATATAATATTAGTAATATTAGAAAAATAGAAAAATATACCAAATAATATTTAAAAAATAAAAAATTCATTGAATCAGTGATCGGACCGGTTCGACCGGTTTTTACCGGTTCTCACTAGTTTAATTAGGGATCGATTTTTAAGAGTCACTCGGATTAGATAGCTGACAGATCACCGATTAAACCGGTCGAACCAACCAGTCCGGTCTGAGTTTCAAAACAATGCTTAAGACCATTGATGTTTGGGTGACTTTTTTTTTTTTTTTACACGGAAAGAAAGCAAAAAGAGACTAGCTCCGAGAATCTAATCCCCTACGAAGGGATCGAGGGTAAAGATGTCCTTGCATGTCCCGGTGAAGATCATCCAAAATGCTCCAAGGAGGCTCTCGCAGTAAATGGAGACCCGGAGCTGAGAGCGAGGCGAGCGAAGCCAAATGATCGGCACAGCGGTTCCCCTCACGAGGCGTATGCGCCAAACGAACATCCCAATCACGACGAAGCAGGTCACGAATACCTGTCACTAACACAGAAAGCTCAGTCAGAACAAAAAGGGAAGACGAAAGGAGGTTAATGACCTCAAGGGAGTCCACTTCCAGCAACACGCGACGGTAACCCCAATCCCAGGCCAGAGTCAACCCAGAGTACACCCCGGTGAGTTCCGCCAGAATAGGGGTGCCAACGCCTATACGCTGAAGAAAACCCCCACACCAGGTCCCTTGACAGTTCCGAAGGAGACCTCCAGCAGAAGCAAAAGAAGAGCCCAAGTGAACGGCCCCATCCGTATTCAACTTAATCCAGCCGTTGAGAGGAGGAGTCCACCCAACCAACGATCCCATAGGCATTCCCTGAGACGGAAATAGCCTAGTTTCCAGCGCACTGGCGGTACGGATCGAAATCGTGTAAGCCATTACAATAGAATGCCCAGTAGTTGGCCACGTAAATCCCGGCTCAAAAATACTGCTATTCCGCCATTTCCACAAAAACCAACAGGCCACCCCAAAGATAGTGGCCCACGGAACCTGCTGGACGTGAACATGATGATGCAGATTAACTTGGAGCCAGTGGTCGATCGCCTGACGAAAAAAATCGCTACCAACCATAGTAACAGGAAATTGCTGCCAGAAAGAGGAAGCCCGAGGACAATCGCGTAAAACATGAAGAATCGTTTCCTCTTGACCACATGAAGGACAACCGGCCTCCAAGGAGAGATGTCGGGACACTCGCTCCTGATTGGTAAGCAACTTCCGCTTAGACACCAGCTAGAGAAAAGATCTAATGCGTTGAGGTCCCGCCCACTTCCAAATGACCTCCCAGTGACTATTAAAATCGTCAGCAGTGACATGCTCAAGCAGATCGTAAGCAGACGCAATGGTAAATCGACCATTTAAAGCCGGAGCCCAGGTCAGTCGATCTTCCTCCCCAGCACTAAGAAAGACCGACGCAAGAGACCTACAAACAAAAGCGGGGAGATAAGTTTGCAGAACTTGCCAATTCCATTGGCCGTTATCATCTTGGAAATCCTGAAGCGTAGCGTATAGGAGCGTCGCAGGGAGATCTGTCTGAAGCAGTAAATATAGAGGGCCCCAATCAGCTAACCAGTGGTCCAGCCAGAAGAGAATACGACGCCCATTACCAACTTGCCATTGAACCCCTTGTTGAAGGAATGGCCAGATGGCCGCAATCCCTCGCCAAGTCTTGGAAGCGCCAGAACGTGCTAAAGTTTGAGGGATATGCAACATATCAACCTTATATTTGGCCCGCAGAGTCTGAACCCAAAGAGCCTGGGGGTTAGTAAGGAAAGCCCAACCGAGTTTCATAAGAAGAGCATCGTTCATCGAACGAATACGCTTAATGCCGAGACCCCCGGCTTTCTTGGGCTTACAAACTTCCTCCCACTTTACTAGATGGATTTTGTGGCCTTCCTGCGGACCCCAGATAAAAGTTCGCATCACTTTTTCAAGATCATCACACAGTTGACGGGGAAGGCGAACCGTTTGCATGGTAAAGATAGGAAGAGAAGCAATGACAGATTGGGTGAGAGTAACCCGACCGGCCAACGAAAGCGTGTGAGCTTTCCACCCAGATAACTTCCGTTGAGCGTTATCAAGAATATATTGGTACGTATTACAATTAACACGCTCGTGAATCAACGGGACGCCCAAATATCTTCCAAGATTGTTAGTTTGCATAACCTGGAGCGCTTGGCTCAGGTGACGCGCCGTTTGGGGGGGAACATTCTTAGAGAAAAAGATCCTGGTTTTAGTGAAATTAATGCATTGCCCAGAAGCCTGACAAAAGGTGTCCAAAATCTGGTTGATAATTTGCGTCTGCGCAAAAGTGGCTTCACCAAAAAGAACTAAGTCGTCGGCGAAAAAAAGATGAGATAGAGGAGGACCCGAGAAACCCAAACGGATCGGATGCCACTGTCCTTGAGTAACCGCCTGGGAGATGAGGTGCCCTAATCGTTCCATACAAAGCACAAAAAGATAGGGGGAAAGGGGATCCCCCTGACGAATACCGCGGGAGGGAGTAAACGGATCAGAGAGAGTACCTTGCCAAGCGACCTGGAAAGAAACCATAGTCACACACTGCATGATAATTTGGACAAGAGTCAAAGGAATACCAACATCCGTTAAAGTACTATAGATGAACTCCCAGCTGAGTCTGTCATATGCTTTCTCCAGATCAACTTTTAACGCAAAATAACCCTTGCGACCGGTTTTTCGTCGCATAGAATGGATAACTTCCTGAGCGATGATGATATTATCAGTGATCTGGCGCCCTGGAATAAAACTGCATTGGTTCTCCTGAACGAGAGACGCCATATGAGGTTTTAACCGATTAACAATAATTTTAGCAATCACTTTATACATCACAGTACAAAGGCTGATGGGCCGAAATTGGGTGATGCTACGAGGAGTGGGGATTTTAGGAATAAGGACCAAGATAGTTTGGTTTAAAGCCGGATCCCATTGACCCTGATGAAAAATATCTTGAATCAAATTAACCACCGTAGGGCCAACCTGCGCCCATTGGTTTTGGAAAAATAACGCATTGAAACCATCCACACCCACTGCTTTATTAGGGTTAAGGGAAAAAACCGTGTGCTGGATCTCAGAAGCAGTGATAGGATGGTCCAGAGCGAGAAGCCGGTCCGGGGAGAGAGGAGGAAATTCGCCAGACAAGGGCAAAGGGGGGCGCACAGTTGGAGCAGGAGTGTACAACAATGGAGACCCCCCTGCAATAATTAATCAAAGATCCTTGAGAATCCATATGTCCTAGTTGTCGGTCAACTTCCTGTCACCCTTACTATGGAAACCCCTTTTAATGTCGCCCCTCCTAGCAGCAAGGTGATAATGGTATCAACTCCATAATAAATACCCAAAAAAGGATTTAAAATCCGCTACCAAGGAAACTTATGATGATAAAAAATTCCCATCATCTTCCAAATAGATCCCTATCACTTAATTGTCAAAGAACACTGATAATCCTGGGTACCCAACTGTTGATCCGATAATTGGAGCTTCCATTGTTCGTTCCCTAAACTATGCCCTCCAAGCAAAAATGTGATATTGACTTTAATATCATTAACACTAAGGTCAACACATCCTATCCCCTTAAATGTGCCGCTCCCACAATTCTTAATCTACAATCATCCAAATTGTTTCCAAAGTATAACATTAGTATAAGAAAAAGAATATTTGTCAGTTACAAAAATATTATATACAACACAACTATTCGACCTATCATATTCAAAAAATATATACAATAAAACAACTTTACTCAATTAATCCACTGGCTTTACCTAATCTCTACTCTATCAATCACATGCATTGAGATTATCGACAATTTCTCTATCTCTTAAAAAAATAGAAACAAGGAGTGAGCTACCTATTCAGTAAGGGCAACTAACTATACCTTTAAAATTAAATAACTCAATATATAAATCCAAAAATTAGTTAAGTGATTAAAACATACATATAATACTAAGATATACAACATTACTTAGCATATTCGAACAATTAACAAACATCTAAAATTTCATCAAGAAATGCTTAAGACTAATATTATTTTATTACAGTCATTTATGTTTTATCTCATAATTAACTGGATTGTCTAGGTCTTGCTTAACCTAGTAGACTTACATTTAATGGTCTTCTGACTCATCCTTACTCATCATAATCTCGTACCATGTGGAAATTATGTAATTAGACGTATAAATATCAGCACAGGGTATCACAATTTCTCAATCTAATTTGGTATCCCGGTACTATTTCAGTACCTAGCCATCAACATAGGATATCCCCAAGTCTCAATATATTTTGATACCACTATGATATTTAGTCATCAGCACAAAACATTCCTGGGACTTGGGAAGTCCCAATATTTGCTCTACGAACAGATACTTAGTTATCACTCGCTCATATCTAAACAACCTATCAATCTATGACCATTAAGTGTAACATATCATAGGCAAGCCATAAATTCACAATTTACATAATTTATTTACAACATATTATCAGTTAGTCTCTATTTAATTAACACATTTTTTGCCAAATTAAGAAGTGATACACCTCATAATACATAATAAGATATAAAAGTGAAACACCTTGTACTTTATTAATTATTTTGGAATTAAAATAAACACAATTCATATAATTTAGAAATCCATAAATATAATTGTTAATCATTAATTTAATTAATGACTAATTTAAAATATCATTTACTATATAATAATTTATTAATAACAAAAATACTATTCTAAAAGTATAGTTTTAAAGTTATCCTTATCTAAATTTCGAACTCAACTAATTGATAGTTCAATTTATTCCTTAATCGAACCCTCAGACTTAGACATTACAAAATTTTATTATACTAATTAAACAAAAATTTTCAACTCAATTTCACTTAATAATCCAACATTATTCCCTTTTTTACTCTATTCTTGATTTAAAAAATATCATTACTAACCTAACTACCATAATTATTAAAATACCTTTAACTATTAAAAGTCCTATTTTACCTTCATTTATTTCTATTAATACAAAAATATCCTTTTTGGAAATTTTACCCTTAATAACTTATTGCATTTCTTGTTTTGCCCCTTAATATAACTTAAATTTTCCAAAAATTGTCATCTTCTTCACCTTCTCCTACCTTCTCTTCTTTTCTCTTTTTCAACTTTTCTCCAATTTTATCTCTTTCAATGACTTCAATTTATTGTCCCAAATAATCACAACATACAATTCAACTATAAACAAGTATAGGATGACTAAAAATCACAATAAAAGGCATATAATAGCTATTGGAATTTTACCTATGTGCTAAGAGATTTTGGAGTTGTTAACCTCCAACATTTTTTGACAATTTGCTGCAATACAAACAAAATGAGGGAATACATAAGAGAAGTTTCACTTGCAGAAGAAAAATGGAGAGGAATATGAAGAAGAAACTTGCTTTTTTGGTTGGTGTTAGAATTTCCCGCTGATATCTACTATTTATACCCCTATGTTTAATAGTTTTATGGACTAGGCAGCAGGTTGATTGGTTAATTCTAGCTGCTTTTATTTCCTTTGTGGGCTTTACATTAAACTTATACTGAACTTGAGAGATAACATAAGTGTAAACATGAATAGCATCATGATAGGGAATGGAAGGAGCAGTAAGTTTTGGTTTGATAACTGAAATCCTCAAGTTCCTCTAAATAAACTTCAAAACTCAAAAGTCTTGATGTTAAGTTTGTCAAAAGACATCAAAGAGGAAGTAATCATTTAAGGGAAAACCTGAAATTGGCTCTTTATCAATTCCAGAGGGTTCTCCTCAATCAAGGATAACTTATCAGGCTATAACCCTCAAGCCATATTCTAAGGATGCAATCATTTGATTAAGGCATAACTCTAGTGTCTTCTGAAATAATAAATCTTGTATGAAACTCTTTACAAACATCTCTCACAGTAACATTTGGAGTAAGTTGGTTTGGTTATCAAATAATCATCCTAAATCTTCCTATTCTATGGATAGCAAGAAAAAAGAAAGAAAGAAAGGCTTAAAACCAAAGATCGCATTGGATTATAATCTCTATCGATCCAGGAGTGAGATCAACGCTTATTTACATGGATAATGTAAAAGATGTATGGGATGATCTCAAGGAGAGATTCTCAATAGGGAATGTTTTGAGAGTGCATCAGTTAAAGGAGGCTGTAGCAAATTGCAAGCAGTAAGGAGGTAGCGTCTCATCGCACTTTGGACGATTGAGGGTGATGCGGGGTGAATTAGCAGGGTGCACTAAAGTATCCACGTCTAGGTGGTGGTTGCAAGTGTAATCTTGCACAAGAATTCCTGGCACAGCGGGAGGAAGACAAGGTACACGAGTTTCTTATGTGGCTTGATATTGCTTTGCATAGTCATATACGCACAAACATTCTAAGTTCAGACTCGTTGCTTTTCGTTGGGTCGTGCGTATTCTTTGGTCACTCAAGAGGGAGATACAACCAAATTGCTCGACCTAGTGATGAGAGAGTTAACGCTGTGAGCTTTGCAGTACAAGACGGGACACGATCACTTAACGTAACCCCTACTAATGTGGGCTCTCATGCTGATACCAACCGCAAAAAGGACGGCTATAAAGTGAAGGATTGCTATAAGATCATTGGATACCCAGACTGGTAGTATACAGGGTGAGGTGGAGGTTGAAGCAACAGCCGCAAAGGTGGAAATAATGGAGGAAAGAGCGGGTCGTGTTCGTGAGGAAATAATGGCTAACAAGACTGAAAATCTTGAGATTATTCGTAATTTATGTTATTGAGGTTTAAATTGTTCGCAATGACAATTTTTATTTTTAAAAATTAAAAACAAAAAGTGTCTTTTTCTATAACTTTTAATTTTTAAAAAGAAAAACTTGAGGTCAACTTGAAGCTAAATCAAACTGAGTTCAGATCCTCTGTTTAGTTTTTATGGTGTCTTGTTGTGTCCAGTGAATCTCCGCCATTTATTTATGTGGAGCCCATGCGAGACCCGTATAAATAAATGGCTGAGATTTACTGAACATAATAAGATACCATAAAACTGAACAAAGGATCTTGTTCCAAATCAAACAGGTCTGACCCAGGCTTTATTGACATTTCTAGTCCTCTTAGCAGTATTTTCTAGTTTTTCGTGGGAACCTTTTGCAATATCATCATCCTTTATGATTTCTCGCAACTCCACCCTTTCAAACTTTTCTCTCACTTCACCATTCCTATCTTGATACTCTTATTGAAATTCACGTTATAGTGCCTCAATATTTTTTATTTTTATCTTCCCAAAATCAATACCCAAACTCATCAAAATCATACCCAATGAAAAAATATTTCACAGACATAGGGTCAAGTTTGTCTCACTTATGAGAGTCAATGTGTACGTAAGCCATACAATTAAAAGTTCTCAGCTGTGAAAGATTTACCTTTATTCTTGACCCAACCTCTTTTGGAATCTTGAAACCTAAAGGAGCTGGCAATCCTTTGTTTATCAGGTATGCTGTTGTATTAATTACATCTATCGAGAACATTTTTGATAACCCTGCATGAACCCTCATGCTCTTCATTCAGTCATTTAACGTTGGTTTATTCCTTCAACTACCTTATTCTGTTTTACCTTTCTAGGAACCATCCTATTCCATCTAATCCCATTGTTAACATAAAACGTCTTGAATTTTGTCTTGTCATATTGTCAAACCTCAAGCATTTGATCTTCTTCCTAGTTTGATTTTTAACCTCAACATTCCACCTCTTAAAAATTGCAGATACATTAGATTTATTTTTCATAACATAAACCCATACCTTCTTTCAGTATCTTGAACCTCTAAGAGATGTAAATAGTTAAAGGTCCTGACACATCTATGTATACTAGCTCTAACGTCATTGCCTTTGAACTTCTTTCGACCTCTTAGAAAATGAAATTTTTGCATTTTTTAGACACAACTCTCATCTAAATCAATTTATTTTAAACTTGAAAGAGCTCCTTCAAAGCTAGAATCTTCATCCCGTTCTCGCTCAGATGCCAAAGTTTATCGTATCATAGCCTTGAACTATCAATATTAGCCATAGCGACTGCATTCGAACACTCCATAATAATGTATAATGTCCCTGTTATCAGGTAGTTGTCTTTCTTTTCTATCTCAACTGTATTATGTTTTGTTCTTAGTCATTTAATCACTTGAGTTATTCGTTTATTGTTCTTTCGTTAAAAGATTGTTGAGAAAAATTTTCTGTTAAGGTTAACACGAGTTAACCGTGTTATCGGGTGTGAAATACTTTCACGGGTTGTGAAGATGAGGGATAATGTCAAGGGAATGATGTTGGCTTAGTAAAGCCTTGTATAAAACTATTGTCATTAGCGAAAGTATTAAGTTAGGTAAGGGCCCCGCAGACGTAGACAAGGTATGTCGAACTGCGTTACCAAATTTTGATGTTGATTTATATTTGTGCGTTTAATTTTTCTAGTTAATGATTATGCTAGAAACGACTGCAGTAAGTCAAAGATTTTGTGAAACTACTACACTCCTTCGAATTTTCAAGTATACACTATATCCATACTCTATCCAATTGGAACATTTGATGACGAAAGGACGATGTATAGACAGGTTAAGTCAAACCACTTTGACATTCCTGATATTTGGGTGGTTATGACATATTGCTAGACGTTAATATTGATCTATGATTATAAATTAAAGAATTAAAGATAAATTAAAAGGAATTTTAATTTATCTAATTCTAATTATGAATTAAAATTATAATTTTTAATCATTGCCAATATATTATAAACTTAATAGGTCACACATTAAAGAGCATATCATGAAGGAAAAATTAAATTTAATTAAGTTAGGCTTAATTATAAAGTTTGAGAAACTTTAAGAATCAAATATGAAATATTTGATTTTATTAAATTAAATTAATTATAATTAGAGCTTGACTTTAATTATCATTGAGGTTTAATTTTAATGGAAACTATGAAACCCTAGTGCTTTTTTTATAAATAAAAGTAAGCACCAGGGAGCTAACACTCTTGCTTATTTCCTCTTAAGTGTTGAGAAACTGCTCTGTGAATATCGTTAGAGGCTGAATGATTGAACATCTCATGGTTGACACTGTGAAAATTTTTTCAAAAGATTTCAATAGGTATTTGAATAAGGTACATTTTTTATGATTCGTATTCATATTTTATTCAAGTTATTCAATTATCAAGATTTGAATAGAAACCATAAAATTTTATCTTCCGTTGTGCCTGTGATTCAATTACGGTTGATTTCCAACATACAATTTTAGCAGAGAACATTTCTTAAACTTTATGAATTTCCCCTACCTTTATATATTGATATGTCATGTTTATTTTAGCCCCACTACTTATTCTTTCCCTTTCCTAACTCTCAAAGGATTCCTCGACGATTCTCCTAATTCTATACTACAAAGACTCTCAATTACAATTGTGTCTTTAGCATCAACTAGTTTTAATTTTCCTTTACTATGGGAAGTACTAATTATAGAAATAAAAGTATCTCAAATGTCAAGTATAGAAGACAACAAAATTAGTACTTGAATTTCATCATCAAAATTAATCTCAACAAAACTTAGTTGATTGATAATTATATTAACTTATTTAGTATGATCAACAACATTACTACCACCATCCATCTTAAGATTAAACCTGTTTAATTAGTCCAATTCATATAAGTATTTAGGTCATATTTGCGTTCATTTTGCATATTCATTCATTCATTTTAGTAGCATTTTTAGGTTTATTTATTTATTTTCACTGAGTTTGTTATTTATTTTATTTTTCTTGTTTCTTCGTAAAAAGCATGAAGTTTAGCTTCAAATCACACCTAATCTACTATGGAGAAAAATTTAGAATGAAGAAGTTTGCCTTGCAATTTAATCGTCAAGAAGTTTGGAAATTTTTGTTCGCCTGGCAGATACATCAAGAAGCAACTTACCAGCTGGGAATTAGAAAATACACAATAGCTAGCAAGTTAAAAGTGTCCGCAGACAAAACGCCATCAGCACATAAGAGAACAAAAACGCAGCAGATGGGAATTAAAAACGACAGCTAGCAGACATCAGCCATTAGTAATAAAAAGTCCAAAACATAGTGGATTGGAGTGACGTTTTGAAGATAGAAAACGTTTTAACGTGTTAGGTTTTAATTTGGAGAGGACTTTTGACGCACACGAAGGACGCAGCTGCGAAGGAGACCTGGACACCGCAGCTCCAAGACCTGGACGCACGACTTGGAAGAGGGGTAGCTGCTGCTTTTGGAGAGAAGACAGGGACACGCGACAAGGAAACCTGAAGCACGAGGGAACCAAGAGACACAGACAAGGACCTGACGTATGGAGTGGGAACCAAGAGGAGTCGCAACTGCGAGACGCATTCCAGACTTGGTATTTAACGTTTATGTCCAAGACTCATCTGAGTTCTTCGTTCCTTACTCTTCTAATGTCTGTTTTCCTTGTTTTGATATTTATTTGTTGAACATGAACATGAATGAGTAGATTTCTTATTGGGTTTCAAATATGGGATGTAGTTTTCGAATTTTTACATGATTTGATTTTGGATTTTATTTAATAAAAGTGATTCGTGGCTATTGATTCTTGTTTTGAGTATTATTGTGCTTGTTATGTGTTAGGCCTTACATAATTTGTGTCGAAATTATCGGTTGAAGAACCGAAAGATGAAAATCGGTAGTAGAAATCCAAAATTAAGAACTTGTAGGTTTAAACCTAAACATAGGCAAAAATCTGAGAGGAATTACCAACTAGATAAAAATCTTAATGGGTTTTAGTTAATTTCATGAACCACAATAGTCGAGATTGATTTTAACTACGATACTTCTTTGACATCTCAATAGAGAATCATAGATAATTTAGATTTAGTTTCCTTCAAAATCTAAGGATCAAGATTATTGAATAAACCAGAAGAGAATAATTAGAAGCCGATCACGAAACCAGATTTGAAACATGTTTTTACATATCTATTTTATTTCTTACAGGCTCATACTGCATAAGTTGTGCGGTTATTCTGTTTGCTTTAGAATTAGTTTTAACAACTCGTTTATTAATTAATTTATCAATAATCAACATTTGAGTGATCAGCTTAAATAATTGAATGATTTTAGCCTAGTAATTGTTCAGTAACTCCCTATGAATCGATACTCATACTTCTCTAATTATTTGCGTGACCCGTACTTGCGGGGCCTCGGACAAAACCACACCAAAAATACCTTGTTGATCGCTAATGGCTTCTCATACATGTTTGTCAACGACTTTAAAAATCCTACAACGATCTTCTTATTCATGGTGTAAGCATAATATTCCTAATCAACATCAATCGAACAACACCTAACGTTTGCCTATCTAATAGATCCTACTCAGCCTTCACCATAGAATCTAGCTTCTTCTCGTTGAAAGGGAAGTGGGGGCTAGATCCTCTGTCCCCCTTGCCCTGCCCTACTCTGACCCCTGACTATCAGGGCCATCCACAATCTAGCTTTTTCTCGTTGAAAAGGAAGTGGGGGCCAGATCCTCTGTCCTCCTTGCCCTGGCCCTGCTCTAGGATCCCCTACCAGGGAAGTGTAGACTTTTCTGGTACAAACAATCTTCAATCTGCATCTTCCAAACTCAAAATCCTTTCTATCGAGCTTTTTATTTTCACCTTCCTGTCCTCCATTACTATAAATCTTATGATTTCCTATCCTCACTCTAACACCAATTGTTAAGATCAACAGCCACAAACACAAAACAAGAATAAATTTGTAAGAAAAAATAAAATAACACTATTTTCCATGGTTCAGCAATGTGCCAATGTCCACAATCAAATTAGAAATTTTATTCTCTCTCGTCTTATGGTGTACAATAACACCATGGCTCTATATTTACCGAAAACCTACAATAGAATATGGAAACAAAATTTTTTTCCAAATTATAATAAAATATGGAAACATAATCCTATCCAAACTAGGATACAAATTGACTTTTCATATCTCGTATTATTTCCCACTAGAAATAAAATACAACTCCTAAGCATGCAAGGAAACTAAATATTCTCATCAGGCTCTACATCCCAACAGAATTAACCAAGACCTGAGATTTTAAGGAAACCTATTTACTTAGGACCATAAACAATAAGAAGGAAGAAACTGGACAGAGTTATAGTTACTAGGGAAAAGATGCTTACCTTTTCTAATGCATAAGAAAATTCAACAACTTGGGTTTTGATCACAGCTCAATCATAGTTTAAATGGGAACAACATATCCGAAAGGTGATTCATTTTATCCTTATCTTTTTTTCAATTTGCTTGGAGGTAATACTATCACTCATATCGAAAAACATTGCAACCTTTAAAGTATTCAAGTACCATACTAAGTGTGGAACTTTTGAACCTTTTCAATTTATTCTTCGCTAATGATATTGCAAAGCTCTTCACTACCACTTTGCAAAACTTCAAGTGAATGTCATACTTATCTATCATTCCGAGCAAAAGCTATATATGGTAAAAGTGAAATAGAATGAGATTTGTCAGTTTAAAACAGAAGGTGGCCTAGATAGTAAATTCATAAGGAATATGAGTAAGATATTGATTGCTAACATATATAAATTATGTGAGTTAAATGGATAAAGAACAACTGAGAGGCATGCATGCCTTCTTCTGACATGACCTGTGAGACACATTTGATCCTCTGCAAATTTGCATGTCCATTAGAGCTATTAGGTGCTGAAACAAAGGTTGAAACCATCGTCTACGACAATCGATGACAGTCACCGCTTCAAATGTCAAGCAAGCTCCCTTCCTATCAATCGAATGAATCAGCTGAGGATTAAATGAAATAGACTCTACATCCTTCGAACTAGTTCACAAACTTTTCTTGTTTTCAACTCTTCAGAGGCGCCAATCCATTTTCGTTGATGGAAAATCGTATGGCTCTCTTAGCAGTTAGCAACTCTCCAAAGGTAGTAGCTTCATTTATAGCTAACGGTCAAAAGGAAATTGTGGGTCAAATGTCACAATCCTTTGTATTAATATTTTTAAAACTGAACCGATTTAACTACTTTAATATTAAAAATTTTCAACTAATTAATTTTTTTCTAGATTTAGTTTAATAATCTTTTTGGTTAAAATTTTAATTTAGATTATTAATTAATCGGCTAGTTTTTATAAATTAAAATAAATAAATAATTTTTATTTAACAATCTTTTTTAATTAAACTTTAAAATTTTCGATAATCATGGATAATCTTCTTTAATCAATTTTCAAATTCTTTAATTTTATTCAATCTTTAACTGATTTTATAACGGTTTAATATCAGTTGAACTTTTTAAACCTTTAATATCTTGTCTTATTGATTTAACTTTCATTTCAATTTTTAAAACATTGTTTTATATTTTATGCTCATGCCCAGTAGAAAATCACAACCAATTCTTTTTTTTTTAAGGTTATGTCTTAGTTACTGACCCTTGCATTGTGTCCTTTTATAGACATATTTTTTTAACTTCAAAAAAAAAGAAAAATTTCCTGGATTAGAATGCCAAAATGGGTAGTATTAAAGCATATGGAACTTTAATTAGAGTAATTAACATAGGAAAACTCTCTTCTCTGCCAACCCCGTGAGTTCATCATTATCATATGCATGTGCACACATCTCTTTCGGCAAAAGAAAATGATTGAAGTATAATTTGATTTCTTTCAATTTAATTGAAAACTATGTCTACACATAATGATATGAACATTGGGAAAGACAGAGCCACACTCTTCCGTCTATAAAAGAACGTGAGAAGGTTATTAAATTACGAGTGAATCTGGACCCCTTAATCACAATCAAGACATATTGATCCAGTCTAGAGTCGAATCAAAACAAATATTTTCTCCTATTTAAAATAAAAGTCATTTAAGAGAGATACACACTTATTAAAAAAGTTAATGAAATGTTTGATATATCCTTATTAATTGCATGTTGAAGTGCCTTGAAAATATAATTTGTATAATTAGGATGTGAGAGAAATTAAATAGTAATTTTGGAAGTAAAATTATAATCATGTATGGAAAGTCACGAACGACACTTATTTTGAATAATTAAAATTTATCTAAAACGACTTTTATTTTGAATAGGAAGGTATACATCATAGATTAGTTTATGGTGTGTTGGGACTTTATGTTTCAAGATCAATTGCATTGCATAATGCATTACCCTTTAAACTATATGCTATGTATTAATTAATTGTAATTTTGGTTATTTTAATTATCTCATCATGATTATTGAATAATACAGCCCCATTAAAATAACTTGTTGAGTTAGTGGATCACGTTACTAAAATCCTACGCCTACAACCGTGCTTAGAGACGAAGCCAGCGATTAATTTGGACAGACAGACAACAAACAGAGAGGTCGTACTGAGGAAGGGCAGGAAGTGACGTGGAAGGGTGGCATTGGTGGATGAGACTAACACTCTTATCCTCAAAAGGTTGATCCCCAACTCTAAGGGCTCCCAGTCGCAGACCCGACCACCGCTGGAGGATTGAATCATGGTTTGATCCCAGCCAGCCCCCCAGGAAAGCGGCCCAGCGCTCGGTGCGCACAAGGAGCCCCCCCAAAGGAAGAACCCCCACACTGCCGCTGCTGAGACTTGAACCTGAGTCCTTATCCTCAATTACCTCCCTAAGGAACCAACTGAGCTACCCATGCGGGAATGAGACTAACACTCTTGAAAGCACAGAGCGGGCGTGGCAAGTGATGTGGGGAAAGCAAAAGGCAGTCAAAGGCTAAAAAGGGGAATTAAGAAAAGTGAGACGTAGACCATACCTTACCTTTGCCCGAATCTAGACAACGTACAGTCAAAGCAAAAAAAAAAAAAACACTCTGTTCTGGTCAAACTGACACTTTACTCCAACTTATGAAATTTCACTTATTTTACAACGTGGCCCATTTCCCAATACTTTAATATTTTCAATTAACCACTAAACAAAAGTTTGAAGGTGAAATTTCGATTTTGAAATTTAAATAAGGCTTGATTATTAAATTAATATTTAAATTAAGGGAATAAAAAAATTTATAAAAATTATAAAATATTTAATTTACTGATTAATTTTTTAAATTTTGTATAAATAAGTTAACAAATTATTTAATTAATGTGATGAATTTATTAAAATTTTCTATTCTGATCTCTTTAAATTTTGTATTTCAACCATAATTCTAATAAGTTGTAATTAATTAGTTGGTTAATTAGTCTACTAAATACTTTATAAATATTCATTTATTAGTCACATTACTAAAACTAACATTTTTATGTAAATTTTAAAAAATTGATTATTAAATTAAAATTTTTCAAAGGGTTAAATGCTCTCGAATTTTTATCCCTTAAATTAATTAGTTACATTAATAAAAATATTTTAATTTAATTTATAACAATTTTAAAAAATTAATTAATATCATAAAAGTGTAATTTCAAGTTACAAAAATAATCGCTTCTTAAAAATATCAACAACAAAAAAGGCTGCGTGCATGAATGAGTTCCGGCATCCTCGCGGAGGGTTTGGTGGAATTGAGTGAAAATGGACCGGTCTTTGTTTAACAATTATTTATTTATTTATTTTAAGCTTCGTGTGGGTGGTCTGTTTTTGTGTTAAAAGACGAGTTTGTCCCTTTGTACTTACCTACTCCGACCGTCACTTGTGAATCTAAGAAAAGATTCTTTCTATGTTCAAAACAGAGCTTTGAGTTTTGACCGTCAAATTTCCTATTTTGGACAAAAAGTTAATTCATCAGAAAATAAAATAAACTAAGCTATTTAATCACTTTCTCTTATAATTTTCAAAATTACATTTATTTGTAATGAACAGAAATAGTTATTTTCAATTTTTATTATTTTCATGTAGCTTTCAATCACTCTCGCTCGGAAAACTGTACCCATTAAAAAGAAAGAAAGTAGTAGTAGCAGGGAAAGCCTTCAGGTGTGCTCAACTCTCCCCCCCCTCTTCCTTGCTTCTTTTCTTGTTACTCTGCTGGTATGGCCTCTCTTTTTGATACTTGTTCCTGATTCTTCTTCGTGATTTTGGTTTTCCTCCATTTCTCTCAGGAACTGTTCCTCCATTTTTATTTCATAATCTGGTGTTGTTTTAAACGCTTGGTGTGTTTGTGTAGCCATATTACTGCTTTGGTTACTTTTGGTGGTTTGATAATTTTTGACCCATTTTTGAGGCTTCAACAAGAAGTGTGAGGAGCTTGATTATATGGTTATGATGTGTGTTATTATGATAGCATTGAGTCTTTTGACCACAGAAAGGGATCAGATAAAGCAGAGGGAAAGTAACAGGGAGGAGATGTGGATGTGTGTGCTGCAATAAAAAGAGGGAGTTGTTTGTTGCTTGCGATTGTCAATGAGTGAGTGAGAAAGATTCATTTTCTCTTTATCTTTATCTTTTCCTCTTTTAACATCTCTCGTGTGCCACCTAGATGTAATGTGCCTTGAGGAGTGTTTGTCTGTGCAGTGATTGTGGGGAGAAGGGTTTTTGTTATAGTGCTTGTTTTGTTACTGGGTTTTGGTTCTACTTTGAAGAGGTTCCAAAGATGCCTATGTTTCAGCCATCTAAGGGGGATGGGGCTAATGGGCAAGTTCTAGATCTGGAAACAGCTGTGAAAGATGGAATCTTGGGTGGTGTTGGTGGTGGAGTTGTTGGTGCTGGTGTGGGTGAGAAATTGGAACTGAAGAACATGATTGAGGAGCTCGATTTGTCAGAAATTCCTTCTGTGTTTATCTGTCCCATCTCCTTAGAGCCCATGGAAGATCCTGTAACTCTTTGTACTGGTCAAACCTATGAGAGTTCCAATATTCTCAAATGGTTCAGCTTGGGGCATTATACTTGCCCCACCACAATGCAAGAGCTCTGGGATGATTCAGTTACTCCAAATAGGACCCTCTACCATTTGA
The DNA here is from genome assembly GCA_026284465.1 of Erythroxylum citrifolium. NCBI lineage: Eukaryota > Viridiplantae > Streptophyta > Magnoliopsida > Malpighiales > Erythroxylaceae > Erythroxylum > Erythroxylum citrifolium. The sequence goes on from JANKOE010000204.1 coordinate 56,231,075, forward strand.
TTTATACATGGTTTTCTCAAAAGTATTTGCTCATGAAGAAGAGAGCTGAAGATGTACAGGGCAGGGCAACTGAACTTATTGAGACACTGAAGAAAGTGAAGGGTCAAGCTAGAGTCCAGGCCCTGAAGGAGCTGCAACAGGTTGTAGCAGCTCATGCCACTGCTAGGAAGGCAGTGATTGATGAAGGTGGGGTTGCAGTAATTTCATCTTTACTAGGTCCATTCACAACCCACGCTGTTGGGTCTGAGGCAATTGGAATTCTTGCAAATTTGACTCTAGATTCGGAATCCAAATCCAATTTGATGCAACCACCTAAAATTTCGCTAGTGGTGGATATATTGAACGAAGGTTCCATTGAGACAAAGATCAATTGCGCTAAGTTGATAGATAAATTGGTGAAAGCAAAGGATTTTCGAGCTGAACTTTTCTCAAGTCATAGTCTAGTGGTTGGGTTGATGAGGCTGGTGAAGGATAAGAGACACACCAATGGTGTTCTGCTAGGTCTAAGCCTTCTCAGATCAATATGCTTATTCAAAGAAGTTAGGAGCTTGATGGTGACTGTTGGAGCTGTTCCTCAATTGGTGGAACTGATACCTTCACTTGATCCTGATTGCTTGGAATTGACACTATTCATATTGGATAGTTTGTCTTCTACTGCTGAGGGAATATTAGCCTTGAAGAATACTTCAAACACAATACCGAATGTGGTGAGGCTATTAATGAGAGTTTCTGAGACTTGCACACAATATGCTTTGTCAATTTTGTGGTCTGTGTGCAATCTTGCTCCTGAGGAATGTTCAGCAGTTGCTGTGAATGCCGGTCTCGCCGCAAAACTGCTACTTGTTATTCAGAGTGGTTGTAATCCTGTCTTGAAACAACAGTCGGCAGAGCTATTGAAGCTTTGTCGTCTAAACTACACAGATACCATCTTCATTTCCAAGTGCAAACTGACAAGAACAATGCAATGACAGGAAAAGATATACACAACCTATTTGTTGTTGCAGCTAAGGTCGTTCAGGGGCTGGACACCAGATGTTAGGTTTTTCAAGGTTAAACATCTCACAGAATGAAGTCCGAGTAAAGATTCGCTCACTTGTATATAATCAGGCATTTCAGTACCAGCAATTGATTCAACAAACTGGAAGAATGATGAATAACGAGGATCAATAAATGTCTGTGAACAAGGTGATGAAGTTAGATTAAGGTACCACTGTTGGATAAATGATTACTTGAATCAGAGAAAAACTTGTGGAAACAGGTAGAGGTTCAGAATTCAGATTCCTCTAATTTTTCAAGGTACTCGGAATGTTTATTTATATTTGTAGAAAGAAATCAACCATTTTGTATTTATTTACCCTGATTTTGCCTTGCAATGTTCTTTTATTACCAGTATTTGTTACTCTTTTATGTAACTTCAGCAATGGTTAAAATTGAAGATATGGGACTTTGTTATCCAGGTGCACAGTGTACTTGCCTGGGGATAGGACCAATCCTCCTCTCTAATGAACTGAAAGAAATGAGAGTTGAATTGCTCTCTGGTATCAACAATAACCCTTTCCCAACTGCATCCATTAACATGAGTAAATACTCTACAGATAATTGCTGACTGCGGAAACTGTTTGAAATCAACAGATGAATACATAAACGTATTTGACAAGTTTTAAAATTTAAAGAATAAAGTGGAAAAACCAAGAGGAATCTTGGTATATTTAACCTAAAAAGCATATTAAAATGGCACCTTTGAACGTATGGCTGCGAACCCAGAGACTATGGAAAAAGCTCGAGCCTCGACAGAACATTTCGTCTGCGGCATGTTCTGTGATTGGTATTCCTTAAATTGTGTCAAACATGAACTGGAAAGTATGCTTGACCATCCAATTCACTGGGACCGTGTTGTTAATTAGGATAAAATGTTAAAAGTTTAACAGGGTTGCAACTTTCAACCCCATTATTACCATAATCTAGATACGACAGCTAAAGCATGTCCCCTGTGAATGTGAAAACAGAGTTCCTCTTATTTTTCCTTAATTTTTAATATAACACTAGACATAATGATTCTCATCTGTAAACAATGATACATGAACAATATTTCCAAGGCTGATGATGGGACATGGGCCCTTAGCAGTTTCGCTGACTTAGGTGACTGCCTGAGCTTAAGTTAAACTTCTGTTTATTAGTCGCAAGCAATAAACTTCCTTGGACTCAAAAGGTTGAGCCCCAATTTTAAGGGCTCTCAGTCGCAGACCCGACCACTGTTAGAGGATTGAATCACGGTTTGATCCCAGCCAGTTTTTTAGGAAGGCGGTTTGATCCCAGCCAGCTTCTCAGGAAAGCGGCCCAGTGTTCGGTGCGCACAAGGAGTCACCACATTGGATGAACTCCCATACTGTCGCTGCCGAGACTCGAACCTGAGGTTTTGGACTCAGTTTCCTTCCCAATGACCAACTGGACTACTCGCGCGGGTATAAACTTTCTAGAACTATTGATAAAAGTAGCTACTAATGAATTAAATTATGATTTAATCGAAATTAGACTTGGATTATATTTAATCAATTAATTAAATTATGATGTTGAAATTAGACTTGGATTGTATTTAAAAAATTAGACTTAAATCGAACCTCAAACGTAAGAATATCTGACTCAAAATTCGAACTTAAAATTTATATTAGCAAATAAATTTGGATTTTTAGAGTGTACTTAATAAACAAATGAGTTTCAACTTTCAATCCGTTGGTCCAATTTTCAATTGAGTTGAAACTCAAACTTTTGCGCTAGCTATAATATATTTTTTAAAATTTTATGTTTGCATCTTAAGGCTTGGGCTCCTAACCAGTCCAATTCTATAATCATCCCTAACTAACATTAGGGGATGCTTGCTTAATGAGTTTGAGAAGATTTTTTTTTTTTTGGAGAAAGAGTTTGAGAAGATATTAATAGGTAAGAGAAAAAAAAAACAGCTGCTTGATAATATGTTATCGTTAAATGAACAATGTTTCTATATCTGAATTTGGAACATTACTCTGTACCCCGATTATAAGAGGAATGAAAGTTATTATAGTATTACGCGCAAGTGTTATAGACGTGACAAATCATTGTCAAGCCTGTTAGTAGAGTGTCATGATCGTGACATTTTTTTCTTTTTCTTTTCTAGCAATTAAATATAATTAAATGAAACTAATTAAAATATATTTATTTTGTCTTTTTAGCAATTAAATATAATTTATTAAAATATATTAAAGTTTGATGTAAAACAAAAATTTAACAAATTTTATTTCTTTTTTTAGCAAAACAATATGATGATTAAACTGTATTTTGAAGACATTATTTGGCTGATGATATGTTGATGCAAGTAAATGCTAGAGCATTTTTTCTTCCAAAGCTATTGGAAAGGAAATATCATAATATACTTGATTTTAAACATTATGCTATTATAAATGGGTACATAAATATACACAACGACACATCTCTTTGAATATTTTTATTGAGCTTATCCATCACAACTAATGAGGAGTCTTGGTATAACTCACTATCGATAGAAAATTTTCTGTATCTCCTTCTATTATCCTTACTATGGCAAGTTAAAGGAACTCCCTTAACCTCTAAACACTTCCACCTGATTTCCTTAGGTAACTTGTCATATTCCTTCTATAAATCAATAAAACTAAGTGTAGATTACTTTGTCTTTCCCTGTAATATTCCATTAATCTTCTTAAGAAATATAAAGTTTTTATCGTGGACCTTCCTATCATGAAGCCAAATTGGTTCTTCGAGATAGGAGTATCATTTCTTACTCTCTTCTTAATTACTTTCTGTCTTTTGGCAGTTATAACAGCATGATAGTACTTAGTGTTTATGTCTCCCCGGGCTAGCCACTGACATCTTGACTATTGGTGATAATAAAGCTCTTCTTGACAAAGGACTTGTTCAAGTTCATTACGTAAATATTCCTCCAGCTCCCAAGGAGAATTTGATTGCTCTTCTTCCAGTGTTTTTTGAATGCCCTTAATTCATGCCATGAGTCTCTTTTTGCGATAAAAATTATTGCCAAAAATAATAGAATTCCAATTCTGTATTTTTTCGAAAGAATCCTGATCATACCACAAAAATCAGTCGTAATAGGATTCCAATTTTCTTCGACAATCTAGCAAAGCGTTGATGTGTGAACCAAGCTAATTGAAATCTGAATGGTTAAGGAGTAGGAGATAGTTGAGTGCATTGTTTTAACGTCACAAGTAGCGGATGATGATTTGACTTGAGAAATGGAAGATGAGTAACTTTAGTATCATGGAATGAAGATTTCCAAGAATTAGAGCAAAAAACTCGATCCAGTCTAGCGAGAATTTGTCCTCTCCTCCATGTGAACTTTGACCCGGAAAATCCAAGATCATGAAGTTGGCAACATTGTACACAGTCCCGAAACTGTGTATTAACTACTAGTTGGATTCTAGAACCTCCACGTTTGTCATTGATCTCTAACTTTGCATTGAAGTTCCCACTCAAAATCTACGATTTAGAGATAACATTAGCAATTTTACAAAGATACTTCCATAAAAATTACTGTAAATAATAAGTAGGGCTAGCATAAATGGCGATGAATTCGAAAGAAGTTTGCTCCCATTCAATATTAACATGAACAAATTGGCGGTGAGCTATCTGTATTCGAATACGCTCCGAGGCTATGAGGGGTGAACTCAACCCTCTTAGTAACAATGGCAACACCTCTAAAAAAGTTCGTATACGCCAGCGTGAGGAAGACCCTCCTCCTTATCCTCCTCCTCCGCCTATTATTCTACCTAGTTATAGCGCAGTTGTCACAGGTTATCCAGTCCCAGATAAAGATGAGAGGGATTTAGAATGGCCTGAAGAGGATCCTGTTGAAATTGCAGAGGGTAATATTAACATGGTGCAAAGAGAATTTGGCATGGGAATAGAATTGTCCAATTCCTTTAAAGGCGACTATATAAACAATGAGAGAAGGCCGTTGTTGTCAAGATGCTAGGAATGCTCAAAAACTAACTGAACACAATGTGGAACTTGACTGGTCCCATGAAAATCGTCGATATTGATAATGACTTTTTCTTGATCAACTTTGTGAAAGAAGATGACTATATGAATGCTCTCACAAAGGGTCCTTAGGTGATATTAGAACATGTTATTTCGGTCCAACTAAGGAACCCAAACTTTCGTCCCTCTTCTAGCAAAATCTCTCATGTTATAGCTTGGTTCGTTTTCCAAAATTATCGGTAACTCGTTATCATCCCTCTATCCTGAAAGCCCTTAGAAATTTGGTTGTACTTATAGTGAAGATAGATGGTAATACTTAACAATCTCAGCGTGGAAAGTTTGCGAGGGTGGCGATTGATATTGATATCAGCACCCCTCTTCATTCCATAGTCGAACTTGATGGCCAAATCATCAAAGTAGCATATGAAGGTTTGCCACATATTTGTTTCTCTCGTGGTCTTGTTGGCCATGGTGCTATGGATTGTCCTACAAGGCCTAAAGCTCCTTTAAAAATAGGGGGCATCAACGAGGATAATGAGACGGATATATCCCATTAGCAACAAAAACTGAAACGTCAGCAGTTGAAAATCGGAAGGAGGTCTATAGACCTTGGATACAAGTTCAAAGACGTACTAGACGTCCATCAGTCAAAGAAACGTTACAAGGACGTGATAGGAGGGGCATTACCAATCAAGAGGATTCGCGGGGCTCGAGGTATAAGATTTTGACATAAAATGAATTACTTGAATCCTTAAGCCTTTGTTTGGATTGAAGGAAAGCAAGAGAAAAGAAAGGAAAGGAATTGCATTTCTCTTGGTTTCTATTGTTTGGACAAAAATAAACAAAGAGAAAGGGAAAGAATAGAGAGAAATAGGAGAGAAATTTGGACCAAATATATTTCCCAACAAATTGGTAGGAAAGGAGGGGAAATTCAAGACAAGATAAGCCTAATATAAGTAAATTACCATTGTATCCTTATTAAATCTAATAAGTAAAGATAAACAAGTTCTATAATCAAGAATATAAAGGTCTTGCAAAATTCTCTTTTATTCAATTCCCTCCTTTGATAAATTAGGAAAACAAACAAGAGAAAGAAAATGATATTTCTCTTCCATTCTTTTCTCTTCAATATTTTCGTTCCTTTCCCTTGTGCAATTAAGGATCCAAACAAAGCTTAGACTTATAAAAACTGAATTGATACGCTTCCTCTATCGTTATCAGGAATGGGACTGGGAGGAATCTTGAAGATGAGAAAAGTGAGAGTGTTTAGAAGTGGGGCTGCAAGAGGCCAACCACCATATGATCGCACATGGTTCCGTTTCCCCACTTGGATTGGTGGGCCTCCTGCTCCTCACTTATTTACATATATATATATATTACACCCAACATCCTAAATAGACCTCACTCCACTTTGGCCATGCTTTTGGTCCGTGTCGAGATGGTGTATGCTGATGGCGACGAGGAGGTCGGCAAATGCCCATAACCCACATATATAGCTGTGTGTATAATAGATGAATGTTGTAACCCAGTTAGTGTATCTTTTTCATTCTGTCACTTGATTATTAAGAAAAAAAATTGATATTTATAATTATTATAAAATTGACTAGTAATAATTATTAAGTAATTTCGATTATTAAACCATTTTTACAAATTTCCAAATATAGAAGGGAGACATGAGGCACTTTGCCCTGTTTTTCGCGTCAAGCTGCTATTGTACTTTACTATTATCAATCATAAGATTGCGGGGCATACCGAGTCCAGATCTTGTGTTTAATATTATGGTGTCTTATTGTGTCTAATAAATTTCAACCATTTATTTATGTGGGTTCCGCAAAATAAATGGTTGAGATTCTACGAGACAGAATAAGACAGAGTAATATTGGACAGAAGATCTGGATTCGGGCACACCTCCACTTTTTCTGCTCTTACCCCGTCTCATAAGGGAGTTCAGATGTTATGTTCAGTTTTATGATGTCTTATTCTATCCTATGAATCTTAGTCATTTATTTATATGAACTTCGCGTGAGTTCCGCATAAATAAACGTGAGACCCATATAAATAAATGGCTGAAATTTATGGGACAAAATAAGACACCATAAAACTAGACAAAGAATCTTATCACATCGAAGAGATAGAAAAAATGGACACAAACCAGGGGATGCTGATCGTTGTAGACGTACGTAAAATATGCAGGGGGATGCTGATGCTGAATCTGCCCGTCTTCTCTACACACAGCGGCTTCACTGTTTCCCTTCATCATCATTCACATGATTTTCCAAGCTAAATGCCATAGGCTTTTCAACTATATTTATATAGATGTCTTCTGCTGAGGTTTTAAGTATTATGTTCTAGTGATCAGTTACAAAACTTACGATGCAAACATATCACCACAGTTGGAGTTTGTCTTTTGGGGTAAATAATAATAGTCTGCAGATCTTTTCTGATAAAAACTTTTTTAAGAAGTTAGCTGACAATTTGGCTGTCATTTAAAAAAGAATTTTTTTAAGGAGCTTTATATTGTAGACTGTTTGGTAACATAAAAATAAAATGTATTTTTAATTTTAACTATATTTTATTTTGTAATAAAAATTATTTATGAATATAAATATTATTTAAAGTATATTAAACAATATGCAAAATATAATATATTAATTATTATATAATTTTATACCATATAAAATATAAATGAAAATATATTTAACTAAATCTTTTATACGGATTATAACATAAGTAAAACTAATAGGAAAAATAAATATTAAAATATATATAAAAAATAAACAATATTATATAAATCCCAAAATAAACGTGAAGATGAGATTGTGGATATTGTGAGAATTATGTATAAAACATAAGGACAAAAGGGACTTTAAAAAAGCTCGTTAATTAATCTAAAAAATCTACCCGAAAAAAGTCATTTAAGAGGCTTTTTTTAGAAGCTCCAAATTTAAGCTTCATAAAAATTTGTATTTTGGCTAACAAATAAGATATATCTTTTAATGAAGTGCTTTTTTATTTTATAATCAAATATTTATTTTAAAAAAGACTTTTATAGTGAAAAAACGCTTATTAACTTTTCAAAAGTTCATCCAAACAAGTACCAAATTGTCTTTGATTCGTTAAGTTTAATATTATAAAGAAAATTTAATTTTTTTTACTGATACTGATGTGAACTCAAAATATAATAATTTTATTTTGAGTATGGTAAAGAAATATATATTAAATTCTAACGAACAAGATACATAACACAAGTGGTGGTTATATTAATACGATGCCCAAGTTGACTTATTAGGCACGTGAGGCAACTTGTCACGATCTACACCACACTCATGCATGCTTTTTTTTTTATAGTTTTCAAATAATGAAATGTTGATGAAGGATTAATAAATAAATAATTCAATCAATTAAAAGATTAATTTTTTTGATTTAGTTTATTTTAATCATTTTTATTATCAAAATCAACTAATTTTTATAAATTAACAACAACAATATTCGGTAGGAATCTATCATAGGTCTTATAAGAGAGTTAACCGCAAAAGCTTGCTTAAAGGGTCGGATAGTTTATAAGCTTATAAACCCAATATCAGTCTCTCTTATTATTAATGTGGTACAAGTAGACTGTAACGTTCCACGACGCTTCACAGCCCAAACACCCTCAAGTTGGCAGCTATGCGCTAGACTTTTTCTAGCCTCATCCTAGCACTGTCATACTGGCATCATCACCCAAGCGCCGCGGGTTAGTTATGCGCTAGACCTTTTCTAGCTCCAAGCAAGCACTACAATACTGGCGTCAACACCCGTGAGCGTGACACGAGGACTTGAAGGAGTGGTGTTTAACTCTTATACTAATTATTAAAGGTCTTACAAGATAGTCAACCCAAAAGTTAGCTTAAAGGGTGAGAAAGCTCAAAAGCCTGTAAACCTCGTATCAGTTTCTCTTGTTACCAATATGGGATAATTAAACAGTAACAGAATCTCACTGATATGTGGAGTTTAGAGAGGTATAGTAATACATCGTCTTACCTCTAACTAATAGAGAGACTTTTTACGAATGACCCATATGAAAAGAGAGAAAAACAAAAAGATTAAAAAATAAAATAAAATAAAAATAAATTATTCAAATACAATCTCTCTACTAGTGAGAAACAAGGTTACGTATTACTGGATCTTTCTAAACTTAGCGTATCAGCAAGATTTTTATTAGATTATTATTGTTTAAAATAAAACAATTATTTTTATTTAACAATATTTTTTAAAATATATTCAATTTATATATTTTTTATAACTGTAGTTGAACTTCTAAATTTTTAATGTCTTATTTTATGAGTTTAATTTTTAAAACATTAATATCAATTTTATATACGTTTCATCCAAAAAACCAATGACAGGCATGGTCGTTTTATCAATTCCCTCCACATGCTTATCCAACCACAATTATTTTATACTTAAACATTAAAAAAATTATAAAAGAAAATTCAAAAGAACGTTGGAAAATTAACTACCCGTCTACACACGAAATCCCAAAAATGCCTCTACCTTTCCTCCTTTCCTTCTGGAATGTAAGACAAAACCCATAAGGTTATTATTGGAATTGAAACCGTAGAAAAGAATTTTATAAGTGAATGACAGGTTGGCAACTGGAATGACGTCACGCACATGACGTCATATAGTTGTGTAAGGCAAGCTTCATCAGTCCTTAAAACACTCGCACCTCAGGCGCTGGTCTCTCACGAAGCTTCATAAGGGGGAAGGTATTGTCCACGGGCGCTTGGGATTGGTCTGTACGTCCGTGAGCTCAGGAACTTACCTGGTAATGTTCGTGAATTTAAGATTTTATTTAAATATCTAAAGCACATGATGATAAATTGGCCCCTCTTTTGGCTTCTCTCGTCTTTACTCTCGTCCTCTAGCTCTAGCTCAAAGCTCACTGGAATGGAAGAAGTAAAACAGATGGAGTCTTTTTGCTCGGAAATACTACCCTTTCACCGGAAAAAGGTGACTGATGAGCTTATTCGAGGTTGCAAATTCGCCGGAAAACTTAAACATGTTCTCCGGGAAACCTGTGGTGGTGGTGGTGATGATGCCCGAGAACTCATCACCGGAATCTTTGACTCGTTTTCCAACTCACTTTCGATGTTAAACAGTTCCGAGTTCGACGAGATCTCTCAGTTCCTGCCCAGTACACAAGTAGGTTCGCCTTGTTTCGATGGCCGGAAGTCTGAGGATTCCGTACAGAGCAGCAAGACCTCCACAGTCAAGGATCGGAGAGGATGTTACAAGAGAAGGTCCAGTTTCTTCAAACCATTTGATGGGGTTCTTATAGATTGTACTGTTACTAAATTTAAAACGTCTACAATTGCAGGAGGAATTCTCAGTCGTGGACGACGGAGAGACCGGCGCTAGTTGACGACGGTCATGGCTGGAGAAAGTACGGTCAGAAGGTGATTCTTAATGCCAAACATCCAAGGTGATCCAGTAATCTATGTTTCCCAAAATTGGATTCAAAGGAACAGGATTGATCAAGAACTGACATGAACTTTTTTTATTGTAATCTGACAGGAACTATTACAGATGCACTCATAAGTATGATCAGGGTTGTCAAGCAACGAAGCAAGTTCAGCAACTTAACGAAAAGCCACCTTTGTTTCGAACAACCTATATTGGTCAGCATACATGCAAAGCTTCACCGAGAACTCAAATCTTCCTGGATCCAGATGTTGTTGCTCCAGAATCTAAGACGTTTCTTCTGAGTTTTTCTAATGACTGTAAAAATGGAGAAACCAGTGTCTCCTTCTTCCCATCAATAAAACAGGAACATGACAAGGAAGCCGATCTGACTCCCCGCCACTACTCTTCGTCCTCCAATTATCTCCTCTTGTCTGACCTGTCTCCATTTGATCATTCTGTGGTTAACTCCTCATGCACCACTAGCACTACAACTACTACTAGTACTAAAACTCATAGTTTAGACTTAGATGATATGATGGTGGGATCTGTTTACGAGTTCGATGATGATGTTCTGCAGTTCCCTGAATTTTCCTGAGCAGTAGCTCCCTTTTGTAATTTCCATGTAGAAAGAAATCAATCACTTTTTTTTCTTTTGTAATTTTGGCTACTTCTTTTGGTTATCTAGTGCCTTGTTCTTCAGTGATTTGATTGTTCCAAGAACAGGAAATCCAATGATTGTACTGATGATTCAGAACTACATTTGGAACTTGTACTAAAAAATGTCTTTTATCAGTGTTTCTTTCTCCTGCTAACTTGCCATTAGGTCCGGCACAGGTAACACATGGAAACGGGCACAGGTAAATTGATCCTGCAGTACCATAGTTGACTTAGGTTTAAAGTATAAATCAGCCTAAATTAAATTTAAAATTTTATTATGGTAATATAATTATTCAAAACCATATGATTTTGATTAATTATATTGCTATTGCTATTTTAATTTCGGTTTGATTCATTCCCAATCTTACCTTATATGCATTTTAGCTATCATTAAAAAACTCAATTGTTCACTTCGATTTTTAACTTTTAGGCTTATGTTATTAAAAACCGATTAGTTTATTAATTAATCATTCAATTTTGGTAAATTGATGAGTTCTTATAAACTAAAATTAATTAATTAATCTTCGTTTAAAATTTTTAATTAAATTTCAAATTATTAAAGACAATATCTTTCAATCATGTTTCAAATTCTTTAATTTTATTCAAATTTTAGTCAGTTTCATAACGGTTTAATACCGATTGAACTTTTTAAACTTTAAATCTTTGTCTTATCGATTTAACTTCTGGTCTGATTTTTAAAATATTGGTTACAATTACAATATTATTTTAACAATTTTATGATATACTTTAAAAAAGCGATAGACTCATTAAATATTTAAAACGTATTTAAGAGATATATGAATAAAAATTAAAATCTTAAATAAGAACATTGTATCTTTAATTAACTAAAAGCTTGTATTTTCATTTTTCTTAACCATTTTCTTAATTAAATTTTGGAATTCAAATACTGACGCCTTTTCACAAGTGAAGTCAATCTAAATCAAAGAAAGATCAACAAACACATAATGTCTTAAAGAAAGGATATTTGGTTCACACATCTTTATTCTTATCAATGCTATGTTAGGTAACTTGTGTGAATGGGTTGACTCCTCAGTCTTTTCCCTTTAAGAATATATTTATGAACCTTCCAAAGTCTTTTTCATTTAGAATGTCTTAAAAATCAACCTGATTTGAAAGGCAAAACCTTTCATTTATTCAGTTTGATTTAATTTAATAATTTTTGTTATTAAAAATTGACTAGTTTATTAAATAATCAACCAGTTTTTATAAATTAATTAATTTTTACTTAACAATCTATTTTAAATTTTTTTTATAAGTATGGATAATTTTTCTTCAATTTTATTCAATCTTTAACCGGTTTTATAACGGTCCAATATCGGTTGAACATTTTAAACTTTAAACTTCTTATCTTATCGATTTAACTTTCGATTCAGTTTTCAAAACATTGCTTATTTACCAGGACATAATAATTATTACACGTAACTGTAATAAACTAATGAACAAAACTGTAAAGAATAAGCTCAATCTTTTTTATTTAATAATAAATTTTTATAATCTATAATTTTTCATTTAGTATTAATCTTTTAAAACTTGTATAGATCAAGTACAAAATGTTAATTTTACTTATATGACATGCCCACTAAACGGAATGTGCCCACTAAACGGAATGGTCATCTATTAATCACATCAATAAAAATAACGCTTTAATGTGATTTATACGAATTTTGAAAGAATAATTACTAAATTGAAATTTTTTAAAAAATTAACACTAAATTAAAAAAATCTAAAATATCTTATCCTACCAAAGCATAACTCAACTTGAAAGCAAAACAATATAGTAAGGTCTGAATGTGACATGATACATAATAATTAAATACCAACTAACCAAAAAAGACTTTTGAAGATTGAAGATTCCATATATATAGGAGTGTTAAAGATAAGAAATTCTAGAGTTTTAGACTTGTCAAAGCCTCAAATAAGAGATAAGTAAGAATGTCAATTTTGACTCGAGTTTTTTTGAGAAAGTAAAAAATGATTTATTTTTAATTTTTAAAAAAAATATCACTAAATGAACAATCCGGCTCGTCATGACTCGAGCGTGGCCTTAGCGGAATTGGTCCTAGCTGGAAGAATGAATGATACCAGCAAGCACAGAGCAGTCGTCCAAAGGGGTTACGTGGAGTTGTCTAACCCCCGGTCAATTCTTGGAGCTTTCTCCATGCTCGACAAAGAAAACTTGGGCGAAGTTCTTTTATTACTATCCTATGCGGGGGAGGTTGGATAACCGATGCCCCAGTAATCGGTGTAGCGCCCAATTGAGGCTTATTATGGTAGCGTTATCGAAGCCCAGATTGCGTGATTGTTCGAACGGGGTACCGCAACATATATAGGTCCGTTAAAACATCCATGTTTTGCCTGGATGGGCCGCGAGTTGGGCCACGGACATGCATACAAAAACAACATAGTACTTTTATGGGCTTCTTTATTTTACATATATATATATAAAGACAACTAGGACAATTATTTGTGCAAACGTGAGGATCAGGTTCCGATTTACTGTTTGCTTTATGTGTTTATAAAGAAGACAAACAAGAAAGAAAAAAGGAAAAGTGACACAAGTCTAAAGTAATAGCCCCACACTAGGTTGGTAATTAAAAAATTATCTTGGTTCAACCGATTTATTAGTAAAAATTTTAAATTAATTATTTTTTTGGTTTAAGTTGAAAATAAAAAAATTAACTTGGTTGGACCGGTTTATTGGTGAAAACTTTAAATTGACTAATTTTTCGGTTCAGTTTTTAATTTTTTAGTTTGATTTAGTTTAATAATTTATGTTGTTAAGAACCGATAATTTTATTAATTAATCGTTTAGCTTACACGAATTAATCAATTTTTATAAAATAAAATTAATGAATTAATTTTCATTTAATAGTCTATTTTAAACTAAAATTTAAATTTTTATTGGTAAAGATAGTACTAATTAATCAATTTTCAAATTCCTTAATTTTATTCAATTTTAAACGATTTTACGATAGTCTAATAGAGATTAAACCTTTTAAACATTAAACCTCTTATTTCACCGGTGTAACTTTTGATATAATTTTTAAAATATTAAAGACAACAACATTTCATTAGAAGTTCAGATGAGACGCGCAGTTTAGAGAGGTCTAAAAGTACACAGTTTTACACTAATTAGTAGAGAGATTGTTTCTAATAATTTTAAAAAAACAAAAAAATACTAAAATAAAAATAAAAATAAAAACATATAATAAAAATAAATAAATTATACATATTAAAATAATAAATGTAATAATAATAATACTTTATATTGAATTTGAGTTTACAAATAATGTTTTGGTATATTCATTTAAGGAACTTAAGATTAAAATAACATTATTTTGATTAATAACACTAAAATCATGTCATTTTGAGCGATCTAAGTGAGATTAGATTGAACTCAAACCGAGTGCTCAATAATAACCGAAACCGATTTGATCTAACTAATTATCAATGTTTTAAAAACCGGACCGGACATCGAACCGGTCGAAGGAAAGGTTTAAGGTTTAGAGGTTCAACCGGTAGT
>JANKOE010000204.1:56273606-56304812 GCA_026284465.1 Erythroxylum citrifolium
TAAAATTTATATTTTGATTTGAAACTATTTAAGATTTGATAATCCTTTCACCAAATTAGTTTACTTAAAAGTATACAGTATTCACAAGAGTAGTTAGCAATGCGGTAGAAAATTATATATTTAAAATTTAAATATAATTATGTTATAAATAGAGATGTCAATGGACAGCTATGTACCTAGATTCAAGTTGCCTAAATCAGCCTGAGGCCTAACTATTTTAAGCAAAACGATATTGCTTTATTTATAAGAGTTAGGTCTTAGGTAGACTCGGACTTGGCATGGACAATCCAAGCTCAATTAAAAAAAAGACATTGCTTTATAATTTTAATTTTAAAAAATTGACAGGGTTGACTTATGAGGCTACCTACTGTTATCCCTAATTATAAACAAAAGGGATGTAATAAATCAATTAGATTTCACATGGTTAACCATGTATTTTAAAAATGAATTTTTAGAATAAACTCTACAATAAATCAATTTTATTTATAAAAAGATTTCAATTTTATCTTATTTGGACTTCTAAACCGCTAAATAAAACTTAACAAAAATGGATGAAATTTAGGTTATCCAATTATATACAATAAAATTAAAATGATATATAGTTTTTCTCAAAGTTTATATAACTTCAATTAATTAATTTTATATTGGTTAAATTTTTATTAAAAAAAGATAAAAGAGAAGATTGTTATAAAATCGAAACAAAAATTTCGTGTTATAAAATCGAAACTAAAATTTCAGAGTATTTGGGAGAGAAGAAATATTCTTATGAATTCATTCATTTTCATCTCTTACATCAAACCTTCTATTTATAGTACATTTCACATATCTAATACACATGTGACCATCTACCCCATATGTGTAGGTAAAACCAAACCATCTCAATATACATGTGACCATCTACTCCATATGTGTAGGTAAAACCAAACCATCCCAATACATGTGACCATCTACTCCATATGTGTAGGTAAAACCAAACCATCCTAATACATGTGACCATCTACAATTAATGGCACACCATATTATTTCTATCTTTTATAACAATTAAATTAAATATCTATAACATTCAATTTCTTTGAGAGTTGGAGTGAACACTATAAAATATAAATTACGTGTGTCCCCGTTGTCGGCATTCGAGCTCAGAACACAAAATTGGCGCTTTAGTTTTCCCTCCCTTTTCAAAAACTTCGTTTTTACGGCATTCTTCAAACCCCCAAAAGGCCAAAACCCCCTTCTCTTCTTTAACTTCCCCTTCTCTTTGATTCAATCGTCTTTCCCTCAATTTGGAAACGAAAATCCTCCTGTTTCCAAATTAAAATCCCCTACAAGTTTGTCCCTTCTTAGTTCTTGCCATTTTCTTGCTTCTCTATTCTTATAAAAATAATTCCAGAAATTTCCATATATAAGGCTCAAACTTGAGGTGGGACGTCTCCAATTTGCCTTTAGTAATGGAATTTTAAAGCGAAACTATTGATGCCTCTTCAGAATCTTCAAACACCGAGACCTTGCAAAGCCAATCCGTGAGTGGTTCACAATTTAATTTTGGTATTTCTTCGCTAGTTTCAGAGGTTTAAAGGAATGGATACCAAAAAATCGGGCCTCCGTTCGATTCCTATGCAATGTGCAATAATTTCAGGTATTGCTTCTGTTTCTGCCGAAACCCTAGATGGGTTTGTCACGTGCGAGTCTTTAGAAACCCTAGGTGGGTGTTCGTCTCGTAACCAATTACCTGTCTCTGTTAATGTTGAGTCGGTTGGGTCTCTAGTGTATTCAGTAAAGAATGATGGAGGTGAAGATGATTTGGTCTCTAGGCAAGTTGAAATCCTAGAGTATGATTCTATTGTTTCTGGGTCGTCTAATGGAGCTGGCTCTTCACCATCTTCATCAACTGAATCGGATGATTGTGCCAGTCTTCGTGTACCTAATGAGAAGTTACATAAGGAGCTTAGTTCAACGATGCAAGTGGAACCTGAGGGAAGTCCTTCAAATCAATTGGATATGAGATGCAATGAAGATTCCGATGGGAGAAGCTTTCATGATGTTGAAGATCGTCCTTTTGATACCCGAAAAAATGATGAAAGGGGCTCTGATGATAGTCAATGGTGTCAGTTGGGAGTGCAATGGCCTTTGTCGAATCAAGAGAACAAAGAAGATGGGCCTCCAGGTTTCTCATTTTCAATGAGGGAAATTGGACATGCTGCAGTGGTATGTTCTGTTGGATGTGTAATTTATCTTGTTCTTGTTTCGTGTTAGGTTGTTGACCTCTTGTCTCTGGTCTTTGTTTTGGTTTTCCAGGGAGCGGGGCTTTTCAATCTTGGTAACACATGCTTTGTCAATGCAATCTTGCAATGCTTTACACATACTATGCCATTGGTTAAGGCTCTTCGTTCCTGCAATCATGTGGTGCCCTGTAAGCATACTGTCTATATAACTTGGTTTATTCTGTATTCAATCGCATCTATGTTATTGCTTATCTGTCTGGAATTTGATTTTGGACTCACTGTCTGGGACTTGGATACTTTCAGGTGATCGTGAAGAGTTCTGTATTATCTGTTTCCTTCGTAGTCATATTGAAAATTCAATAGCTTCTTCTGGGAAGACTGTTTCACCTTCAAAACTTGTAGACAATCTGAACTGTATCCTTCTCTTTATGGCTTATGCAAAAATGTGTTGCATGATAATGTACCATCTTGATGTATGTCTTTTAAAGTTTATTTCTTGTTTGTCATTGTTTCTATATAATCATTTGCTGGGGCCCTATTTGATACGAATTTTCAAATAACTGTTGTTTATTCTTGACCGGTGAATAATTAGATATTTCGCCTAGTTTCCACCGATACCAACAGGAAGATGCACATGAATTTCTTCAATGCCTATTAGACAGACTAGAGAGATGCTATTTGAATATGAATGGAACTTGTGATGGTTCATCATCCCAACATGTTAACATCGTTCAGCGAGTATTTGGTGGTCGTCTTGTAAGCAAGGTATACTGGGTACAAATCATTCAATTTTTGTTATATTTCTACTCAGTGTACCATCTTACAAACTGTTCTAGAAGGATTTTTTTTTTCCAAATCTGTTTTACATTTCCGCTTCAAAGATGGTTTTTCTAAGGCCCTGTTATGCTTTTACTAATAGTTTTTATTCACTTTTTTATTATTTGAAATTTAGCTGCGTTGCTGCAATTGCGGGTACTGTTCAGATAAATATGAGCCCCTTATTGACTTGAGTTTGGAGATTGAACATGTGGACTCTCTTCAAAGTGCTTTGGAATCTTTTACCAAGGTGGAAAAAATTGAAGATCCAGAATCGAAGTTTATGTGTGAGAACTGCAAGGAGGCAACTTCAAAGGAGAAACAACTTAAGCTGGACCAGGTTCCTTCAGTTGCTGTTATGCATTTGAAGAGATTTAAGACTGATGGGTTATCTATTGAGAAGATTAGCAAGCGAGTGGAGTTCCCATTGGAGTTAAACATGAAGCCATACACTAATTACGGTGAAGATGATGATGTGAGTTAATTGGTTATTAAAAAAAAGTGTTAACCACTATTTAAGTATTGTGGTAATGGCAATCAAGGAATAGGCATGGTTGCTATAATTACAAATGTCAAACTGGATGCTATTTTCATTTTAATAGACATTACTGTCATGGAAGACACATTCTATTTGTCCAAGAAAACAGTGTGAAGTTAATACCAAGATGTTCCTTGCAAAATACATACTCCTTTTAGTGCCTTGCTAATCTATATATGATGATTATTGACTTGGAATATTTGTTCACTCTGTTCTAACAGGTGGACTTGAAGTATCATCTATATGGCATTGTGGTTCACCAGGGGATGTCTCCTACTGCTGGACATTACTTTTGCTTTATACGGTCATGTCCAGAAACATGGCATGAGTTGGACGACTCAATGGTAAGTTTAGGGAGGTTCAGCTTTTGATTGGCTACTGATCATTATTCTTGTTAAAGAATTGAAATGCTGATACCTATATGATTGCCGTAGAGCTAGAAATAATTTTAAACATGAATTCATACTTGCGTTATGTATAATTGCTTCAATTTGTTGGAGTGTTGTGACATTTTCCCCGAACAAGTTGTGTCTAATCAATTCAAAGAGTCATCAATGCATCCATATTTGTTGGTATTCAACAGTGATATTTCTGTTTTCTTTTTCAGTTTTTCTTCCTCCTCAATCTGATTGTTGATGTATATTTTTCTAACAGAATGCTTGGTAATTAACAGGTTACTAAGTTTCAAGAAGAACATGTGCTATCTCAAGCTGCATATATCTTATTTTATGCCAAAGAGGGTACACCCTGGTTTTCGAATTTGATGGACTCACAAAAGCTTTGCCTGGATCGTTGCACCTCAAATACTTCACCCAAGTCAGTTCTAGATAGTTTGGACCGTGAATGCACTTGTTTTAGTGAAGCAAATATTGATAGTAGCATGGGCGGTTCAACTGCTGTTGCTACAGACAAGATATATGCAGAAACAATTCTTGCTGAGCCTCAAAATAACGGAACCATGGATGAAATGGCGGTGGCAATTTCTCAGAAGACCTATGAAACAAGAGAGAGCGGGTCTCGAGTTGATGATCCCATGCTTGATATCTCTATTCCAGATGGAAAACGTGATTGCCATAATGGGATTTCTGAAGTGGACGAATTTGTTGCTCAATCTCTTGGTAAAGAAAACTGTGATGAGGGTAGTCATACATCTGAAAGAAATGATGGTCTTGACCTAACTACACCAATCAGCCTGAAGCGTCAAAACGCAAAAGTGGGGTCACCAGGTGAAGTTTTGTTCTGTCAAAATCCTTTTTAATTACGTGCAATATGAGAATAGAGTCTGAAATCGACTTGATGCATATTTTCAGGGCCCAGATATCGCATCCCACTAGATCATCTAAAACAGGAGAATAAAGTAAATTTTAAGAGACCTCCAGTCCGGGCATGTGAGGGTACAGAGATAAGAGAAGCTACTAGATACCTTAGGCAGATGCCTAATTCAAGGTCCATGAAACTTTTGGCTGCCATGCTTCCAAAAAATGACAAGAAGAGAAAGCTAGGATCATCTCCTTGTAAAAGAGCCAGTCCTTCTAGTCGCAGTAGATCCACGCACAGCGTGACTGTTCTGCGGTGAATTGTTTTGGTGTATGGTTGATCTAATCAGTTTTTGGGAGACACGTGATTTATAGATCTAAATTGAACAGTTAACGAAGTTCACATTAGTGAATCAGGTGCAAATTACACTGTTGACTCCTTTTGCTTTCCAACGAGTTAATCAATAGCCTTTCACAGATACGTGAAAAAGGGTGAATTTATGCAGTGTTTGGTTAGTATCTTTAGGGTTGAGGACGGATGATAAAGACACAAAAGTTTTGTGCTCTGTCGTGTTTGCTTGTTGTCTTCAACTATTTCTGTTTTGTCTTTAGAGGATAAAGATAGAAATTTTTGTTCCTTTTAAGATTGTGGTATAAGATTTCTTGTCTTAGGGACAAAAACAAAATGCATAAGAAAATGTCAGAAATGTCTCTCTTATCACATAACTAATTTTTTATTTTTAATTATATTATTAAACTTATCATCATCATTATTATCGTCGTCGTCATTATTATTACTGTTATTATTATTATTATAAATTTTAAACTTATTATTATTATAAATTTTGAACTTATTATTATTATTATTATTAATTTATTATTATGATAATGATGATGATGATTAATTTATTATTATTATTATTATTAATAAATAATAATAATAAGAAAATTAATAATAGCAACAAAAACAACAACAACAATAATAATAAGAAAAAGAAGAAGAATAAGAAGAAGAAAATTAATAATAATAATAATAATAATAATAATAATAATGTTAGTGGAGACTATAAAGAATATTTTGATCTTTTTGTTCGTTATTCATTTGTCATCTCAAATTTATATTTCAAACCAAACATTGACATACAATCTATTATAACAGGTGAACCAAATACCTGTAAGTGTATAATTTAGAATTAGTTAAAATAACTCAATTATTAAATCAAACTCTTTGAAACAATTAATTGCCAACCATTGAACTGAATTATGATCAATCTCCTTCCTATTTGCCTACGTGCATACTCTCAGAAGTCTAATTCAGTTATATGTCCAGTTAATGGATACGCATGGAGAGAGAGAGACCTGTTGAATGTAAAGTATGAGGCTTTCGTCAGTAAGCTTGTTGCCAAGTTGATCTGTCACGTGGAACACTGCCATAAGAACAAACCCACATGAATAAGGCACAGCAGCAATTCTAATGGATGACTCATAAAAGTTACTTAAATTATTATAAAGAACAGAACACAACCCAGATGAAAGCAAGTCCCGTTCATATTGAAAAAGAAGAAGAGTTCGATATGGAGGATGATGCAAGCATGACGTGGAGACTTACCATCCATGAACCATCCTCCATCAGAGGAAATATATGATTTTGATATGACAAGGTCGAGATCTGTCAAAACTTGAACCATCGCTAGTAAAATCCCGTGCTTGTTTGCACTATCAACCTGCCATCACCACGAGAACCAAATTTGCATTAGATGTAGACCATTCGAAAGATTTCATCGTTCTGGATTCTGGTCATGGAAAAGCACTGATAATAAGACCAACTTTGCACGTGTATTTCCCTGAATATTAGCTCGACCCTTCTAGTTTCTAGGGGTTTTACCGGTACAACTAGATTACATCATTCATCGTTTTGGGTGGCAGCAAAGGAGTTGATCCCAAAAAGCTTAGTTATGCAGAAACATACATGGATGGGGAACTCAGTCTTCTAACTTACACATGTTTGATTGTCTTTTGTCATGCACAAAACTGCTTTAAAGCAAAAGGAAACTTGGATGATGACATTAAAAGTCTTCTTCTTCTTCTTCCTTTTGCTTCATCTTTCCCTTTCCCTTCCCTATATTCACTTCTAGTGGCCCTCCACTCGGTGGGTCATAGAAACCGCCTACCTCAACCTCTGACACTTTTCATCTTTTTCTCTAGATTGAAAGGAACCATCCTAATTACTAAATTATGTGCTAATAATAGATAGTTAACACATCATTATGGAATTAACACGTCATATATTATGGAACGTCACAGCACATTAGTATTGCAGAATCCTTAATCTCTTCCAGTATAGATAACCTTGGATTGGATACTAGTTCAATAATCATAGCTTTGGTGGGTGGAATCTCCAACATGTGGAGACTTACTGTCTTCTGAGATTATTTAAACTCAAAAGTAGAAAAGCAAAAAGCTTTTTAAACCCTGTTTATCATCTGCAAACAGGGTGGTTTCATTAGAATATGGTTCCAATATAATTAATAATTATGTCCACTATATCATATAATATTAGATCTCACCTTCACAAGTGTGCAGTCTTGGCATACGTCGTTATCAATACAAACTCTGCAAAACCAAAACCAGCAAAAAGCTAAACCATCGACATCTAGTTCATAAATTCCACCAACACAGACCATTATCAGAAGCACCGTTAAGCTATGAATCGCTAGCTATAGCTTAAGACTTGAAGTATACGAATTATCACCTGGGAGGATAAATTCTTTCAATGAGTGATTCGTATTCAGGATCAATATAAGGCTGGTACGCCATCTCCATCATCTTTATCAGTTGTTCTTGAAGTTCTGATTCATCAGGAGAATAGAGCTAGCCTTGAAGAGTCATCCCCGAATATATGATCTTTCCTTTAGAATTTACTCAAACATAGAATGGAATGAAGCTAAGCGTTATTTTGCTGGACATAGGAAGAGGGTGAGCGAGCAGAATCATTCTTGTGGATTCCATGAAGAATATAAACGATCTTGAATTGAGTTAATTATATGAAGATAAATGAAAAAACACGTTCTTGAATCAGTCTTTTGGTTGAGATGAGACAAAGAAACGTGTTGCTGGCCTATAAAACTGCTACATAAACAGAATGGTTTAAGAGAGTACTCTAACCAGGAGAATGATCGTAAAGAAAGCTAACAATATTTGAGAAGAAATCAAACAAGAACACTCAATGCTCTCGATAGAAAAACAAATGATCATTCAAAATACACAAGAGTAGAGAAATTGAAACAAAAAATGCAGGGATACCCACGTAGGATACTAGTGGGTTAGAAGCAAGTAGATGATCACCAATGAAAGATGAAAATACCTGGTGTGGTGTGAGAGAGTATATGAATATCACTATATTGTTCCCAGAACGAAGCTGAGATGGCGCACAAGAAGATTGATGGTGTATGTGAGAAATTGTGGCGAAGGCATGAGGGACCTCACAGTCAGAGGGGAGGCTCAAAGTGTGTTTTGGCTAATTATAGATCATTTCCTTGGTATAGAGAATTATATAGAGCCGAAACAGAAGGAGAGTCAATATAACAGAAACTCTGCCCAAACTTGGAAGCCCCAGACCTCACTTCTGGTTTTGTTGTTTTGTTTTTTTTAATATTTTTTTATTTACTTGGCTAATAATATAATGTTTTTTTTTAAAAAAAAGGGTTTTTGCATATATTACACTGAACTCGAGTTCTTTTATTATGTCTGTTTTCTTTGCGAAATTCTCTCGTTTTCTGTGCATTTACAACGTGTTTGTACAGTGTCATGTGGTTACCTCGTAAGAGGATTGTGACTTTTACTGGGTGTTTGCCACGTCAAGAGTCTGATTACACGTGGCAGTTGATTTGCTGCTGTTCGGTCTTGGAATCAGCTAGACGTGTTTCTATCAATTAATTTTAAGTAATTATTGGAATTATGATAAAGAGAAGCATAGTTACTAATTAGGGGGTTTTGCTGAATCAAGAATCAACACCAGTTGAACCGGCTTGAAGGGTTACATTAACTGTAGTTAGTAGTTTCAGTTGGTTGATACCTAAGTGCTGATTTGGCAACGGAACCTGTCTGAATTGAAAAACCTGCAAGTGGGTGTGTTCTCAATTAGTTGTATCCAAGTTAAAGTTGGATGAATTTGGATGTTAGCACACACTTTGGCCTTTTGACATGAAAGAAGCCAACAAGTAATACAAAATTGTCCAGAGAGTAACGTGGCAATATGAGGGCTTAGAGCCTATTCTGTCTAGGCTCCATGGCTGGTCATGTTAGGATTAAATTGGTAAGATATATAACATTTTATTTTTGATTTACTCAATGTTTTAAAAATCAGACTGAAATTTAAACCGATAAGACAAGAGATTTAAGATTAAAAAGATTCAATTAATCGTTATAAAATCAGCTAAAGATTAACTAGAATTAAAGAATTTGAAATATGATTGAAAAAAATTATTTCGAAGAATTTAAAGTTTAATTGAAAAAATAAACTTTTGGCTCAGTAACCAAATAACTCTCTTATTTATAATTATGAATTCATTAACTTTTACTTGATTATTTTGTGACTGAACATTATATAGACAAAATTCAAATTTAATATTATTGATTATGATTCTAAGTCTAAAAATAAATTTAACTAATAACAATGTCAAATCCTTTCAATAAATTTTGAAACTGTAAACTCAAAATTAATCAATATTACATAGATCCATATTTTTATTTTTCTCTTTTAAATTATATAATTTGAAAATTTTATATAGTGTCACAAAATTTTAAAATAGTTGTAACGTAAAGTTTGTAATATAGGATATATAATTCTTATAGAAAAAGGAACAAATAATGATATGTGATAAGTAATATAATATAGTGACACACAGTAAGTAATACAAGATTTTAATTATAACTTTAGCAATTCTAACAGAAAAATAATAAATAAAGAAAAAAGATAACAAAGTTCATGCCTATTTTATCAAAAAGATAAAGATATAATTATTTTTCTAGATTTCAAGAGACACGAGACTTGGTATATAAGATAAATGAATTTTCTATGTCTAGATTCTCAAGAAGGTCCTTGCACACTATAAGA
The DNA here is from genome assembly GCA_026284465.1 of Erythroxylum citrifolium. Lineage (NCBI taxonomy): Eukaryota > Viridiplantae > Streptophyta > Magnoliopsida > Malpighiales > Erythroxylaceae > Erythroxylum > Erythroxylum citrifolium. The sequence continues at coordinate 56,283,552 of JANKOE010000204.1, forward strand.
CATAAATTGAAATAGACAACGATCTTCCCCGACAGTTGGTTTATTAACAACCTCTTCCAACAACTTCTTCACTTTAACTAAATTAGCATAAGATACATTGAATAATTTTCCAAATGTAGTATGAAACAGTGAATTTTAGATAAACTGCACATATCATGTGTTTCACCTAAGGAATAATAAGTATAGAACAATCACCTTATTTTCTTCACAATCCTTTGGAAAATTAAATCCTAAAAAAGCTAAATCAAATGGTATAAAGAACTCAAATTCGAACACATACATACCCGATTGAATGACTCTATCATCGTCACAACGAAGAAACATAGTTTTTGCACTCGATGAATGTTCTAAAACAACTGATTTTTAAAATAAGTACAGGGTCCAATCATAATTTTAAAAAATTTTAAATATTACAATTAATAATTTTTTTTTAAATTAATTAAATTATTTTATATAATAAAATCCCTAACCCTAATTTCACAATCTCATATTTGTTTCTCTGTAATTTTTCTACAACCAGAAAATGTCATACTGACCATCACTATCTCCAAGAAAATAACATAACCTCCAAGTCGACCTAACAATCGTTGTAGCCACCACAGGCAATAGAAAAGCACTTAGAGAACCAGTAAAGGGTAGTAAAGTGACCGAACCAGAATGGTAGTGAATACTTCTTTCAAGGTCTTCTTGGTGTGCAACATTGTGGTGTTATTTCTATCTCTAGGCATTGTCATTTTTCTTGTTAGCATCATACCTTCTAATGAAAATCTTAGAAGAAGTAATTGGTAGTGATACATAAAGTGATGTGGGTGTCCGTAAGGTACCTTTGTCCCTTTGATGATATGTAGCCACAAACACTATGTTGTGTATGTTGGAAATGGGACACTTCGGTTTTGGTTAACTACTTGGTACTACAGTAGTTGTACATGAATGCTAAGCTTTGTATGGCTTGCATGCACTCTTAAAGATGTTACTTACTTGGTACTACAGTAGTTCTACATGAATGCTAAGCTTTGTATGGCTTGCATACACTCTTAAGGATGTTACTCAAGTTATATTTCATAATTGATCCAAACTAAGACAACATGGATCATCCTAGTTAGTTATATGGACATAGACAACTTTATGAAACTGTCCGACTGCTTGTCAAACTACCCAATTGTTAAACTGTCCACTTTTGGCTTATCTATGGTAGTTTTTCTACATAGTTTGCAGGATATAAAGCCATGTAAATTCTTAGACCTGTTATGCATTATGTACTTCATATTTCTACAATACAAGTCTCTTATTCTACAAATTTATTGGTTCCTATCTTGTTTGTTTTAAAGTGTTTCAATTATTCTACACAACTTAAACAACTTGTTTAACATGATCTCTTTTTCATGGTTCTGGGTGTATTTTGCTAAATCAAGTAAGAGACTTAGTTGCAATTACAGGGCATGAATTAGTGAATTTCTTAGCCTTAAAATTTACCCTGTAACGAGTTGGTATCAAAGCTTCATTTAGAAATCGTTGAGTTTGTTTTCCACACTGGCCAGACTGTTCTGTGACAATTGTTGGGCATCAAAACCTCAAAGCCATTATAAAAAGGTTGGATAGGTTGAAACATGGCATTGGGGCCATTTCGGAGAATGAAACACTGAATTTTTTGTCACAACTGGATCGCCTGGATGAGGTAATTTAGGTATTGCGTTAATGAATGGATGCAATGTCGACAGAAGAAAGCAAGAGAATGGGAGTTTTGGAAGATGTCTTGGCTCTCATCAGGAACCATAGTGCCATGGATGGTGGTGGTGCCTAGATAAGGATAAAAGTCCCTAAACCTAAGCAGTTTAACTATATAAGGGATGCAAAAATTTTGGAGAATTTTCTTTGGGACATTCAGCAATACTTTGATGCTACAACGGTGTAGGAATGTGACAAGGTCAGGTTAAAAAGCATATATCTAGTTGGGGATAAAAAATTGTGGTGGCGTGTAACACTTGATGGTGATCTAAATGTTGGATTGCTCATAATTGATATGTGGGGAGCATTTGCACATAAATTAAAGGAGAAATTGTTCCCTTGCAACATTTCATGATTGGCACAAGAGAATTTGCGAAAGCTGAAACAGAATGTTTGTATTCGGAACTATGTAAAGACCTTTAATTCTTTAATGTTGGACATCAAGAACATAGTTGAAGAAGATAAGGTTTTCAATTTTCTATCTAGTCTTCAAACTTGGGCGCATATTGAGTTGAGGAGGCAAGGAGTATATTACTTGCCTAGAGTACTTATTACTGTGGACAGATTAATTGACTTGTGTCTAAGCAAAAATAAGGAGCTAGGGGCAACCTCTAAGTCGTGTCATCATAAAGAGAAATTCAACCAAAAAAAAGAAGACAAAATGGGGATGTGGCAAGTCAAATGGGAAAGCAAAATATTGTCATAATGATAAAGGGAAGGCCAAAGTGAATGTAAATAATGGTGCTTCAACTAGTGGGCAGAAAATTAAGAATAATGGCTATTACATTTGTCATGGTCCTCACTGTACAAAAGAATTTCCTAAGCAAGAAAAACTCAATGCAATGGTGAATGAAGATGAACCTGAGGGTGAAGTTGCAACCCTTATTAATCCTGTACATTTGTTGAACAATCTATTGAAAAATAAAAGCAACACACATGCTGCATTGATGCATTTATAGGTGCAGATCAGTGGGGTGATTATGGTTGTAATGGTGGATACAGGTGCTACTAACACCTTTATTACAGATTGAATGGGTACAAAATTCAGATTAAAGGTGAGCAGAAATTCCATTAGATTGGATACAGTGAATTCCAAAGCTCGAGATGTGCCTAGAATGACATACAATGTCTCTTTGACAATAGAACGATGGACTGGAAAATGAAACATGATGGTAATTCCTTTGGATGATTTTGATATTATTCTCAAAAATTATTTCTTATGGCAATATAAGGTTGCTATTTGGATGGGATTATGTTCATGGAAGAACAAGATCCTTGATTTATCATTTATGGACAGATTGTTACATAAGGAAAGGGCAAGTAGAAATCTTCCTTCATTTCTGCAATGGTTATAAAGAAAGGGCCCAAATATAGTGAGGAAACTTTTCTTGCAACAATGGTGATATTCAAAGAAGGACTGACCATAAAAGTCCCTAATGCAATGGCTGATTTGTTGGATACCTACAAAGACGTAATGCCTTTCGAGTTTCTAAAAAACTTCCACCGAGAAGGGTGATTGATCATCGAATTGAATTGGAACTAGTGGCTAAACTTTCTACCCAAGTCCTATGTAAAATGTCTTTTATAGAGCTGAAAGAATTGCAAAAACAAATGGGAGAACTTTTAGAGGCAAGTGACATTCAACCCTTCAAAACACCCCATGGAGCTCTAGTCTTATTCCAAAAGAAAACAGATAGATCTTTACGAATGTGTGTGGATTATAGGGCATCGAACAAAGTCATAATAAAGAACAAATATCCAATTTTTTTGGTGTACGATCTAATGGACATGTTGAGTAAGGCATCTATATTCTCTAAGGTGGATTTTCGATATGGTTATTGGCAGGTCAAAATCGTGGATGGTGATGACGCGAAAACCACTTGTGTTCACAAGGTATGGAGCTTATGAATTTTTTTATATCTTTCGGTTTGACAAATGCTCCTATAATTTTTTCAATCTAATGAATGATGTTTTATATAAGTTCTTGGATGATTTCGTTGTGGTTTACTTGGATGATATAGTAGTATACAACAATAGCTTGGTGGAGCATATTTCTCATTTACGATAGGTGTTGGTGTAACATTCCGTTATCCCATGTTAAGGGTTAGAACTTTAGAATAGTGTATATGAGAGATTATTGAGAAGTTAAAAAGTGCATTTCATGCTCATGCATAATATAGCATACACACACATATGAATATTGATTTTTGCATATTAAAATGATTGGACATGCATTCATTGACATTTTCTTGGTATAATTGATTTATAGATGTGATTATATTGAGAATTATGGTTTATATGCGCTGAAAATTGATTTGGAGAGTATACTTACTGATTTAGAATTTTTGGTGAAATTTAGGAAAATTCTAAAATTTTGGATATTTCTGGACCAAGAAAAAGTCAAGTGGCAAGACAATTAATAAATGGTAGTAAAAATAAGAGTCAAATGACAGTGGAAAATTTTATAAATGACTTTGAGATTTATTGACAAGTGTCATTGAAAATTGGGAGACAATTGAAGTTGATTGGACTACTTTAAAGAGAACCTAGTTTAAACTCATAGAAATTAGAAGCCTAGTCTTTATTCCCACGATTATACTTGAAAGACAATTTAATTGTCTAAATCTTGCTTACTTCTTCTTCTTCTTCTTCTTCTTCTTCTTCGTGGCTTCCTTCTTCATCTTCTTCACGAATTTTCTCACTAACCTTCATCAACGTTGAACCTAGCTCTCTTTTCTTTCACTTGCTACTCTCACCTTGTTGTTTTCGTCAAAAGAAACCTTAACCTCCCAACCTCCATGATGATGTACGTGGGTTGCATAAGTTAGGGCTTCTTGGCGTTTTTGAAGAACTTGGAGTTTTAGCAAGTAAATAACATGTTAATTCTCATGAGTAGTATGAATATGAAACAAATATGGTGATTACTTGATATACATGATCATGAGAATAGTGGTCATTATATATGTGCATCGTGGATGAAGAATGAAAATATTGGTGTCTTGTTTGTGTGTTTATGATGATTAAAATTTCATGAGTTGTTGTAAAGATGAGCTTGAAATAGAAAGATCATTGATAAGGTGCAAAAATTTAATGATGAATATATATGAATGTAAATGTTCTGTTTTCGGTATTATGATCAAACATAGAGTATGATTTGTTTGTGATTGAAATTGAACTAAATGAAGTAGGAATGAAGAGGAAATATTGAAGAAATAAGCTAAAAGAGATAGACTAAGCAAAAGAGATGAACTAAGATGAAAATGGTGATGAAGGGTGCTGAAAAATGTGTAGATGTAGTGTTTTCACTGAACATGTATCTGTATTTTAGCCATATCTTGATCTGTAGGCATCCAAATGAGATGATTATTAATTCTAATTAAATTAGAGACATATGGCTACAATTTTCATGAAGAAATTGAGCTTGAATTTTGTCTCTAAGGCTTTTGAAATTTGAATTGAAGTTGAATACTGAGTGCAATTGTAGTTTGAGAATAGTAGGTAGTAATTTGTGTATAACTTGAAGAATAGTGCACCAAATTGTATGAAATTGGTGTCATTAGAAACTTAAGACATAAAGAAATAATTGTTTAGAGAATATTTTACCTAAATCCTTCTTTTTCTATGTCAAAATGGCTATGCAAATTGATCTGAAATATGTGTTGGAGAGTAGCTAAATGAAGCTTGAATATCGAACATTTAGTAGTGCACGATCGTGCAGAAGGGAATCACCTGGGGTAGTGCACGATCTGTGCACCTCAAAGGAGTTACATGATCATTCATAAGTACGATCATGACAGAAGGGAACCTCAGAGGAGTTGCATGATCGTGCACAAGCACGATCGTGACAGAGAGGAGGTATCCGAAAATGCATAATCGTGCACAAATACGATCGTGACAGTGAGCAACCAACTGGAAATGCACGATCGTGACAATGAGAGTACAATGATTTTTGACAGTTTTGAACATCCTTCACTCTTTTAACCATAACTTCTTCTCCGAACCTCTAATTGACTTGAAATCATCATTATTATCATCCAGTCCGAAATCCCGCAATGAAGCGGAGTCTTGGGAGGTCTGATAGTATGCAGCCTTACTCCTACATAGTAGAGAGGCTATTTTTGATAGATCCACATGCACATAAGATAATATAAAAGTGATGTAAGTTACAGAGAAAAGGTAAAACTAGCACGGAAAATTTTTATGCAACTAAAATTACAATAAATACATAAATAAATAAAAATACAAGTAATAGGGAATATTGATGGAGTACTGATCTGCGAGTACCTGATAGGCTACAAAGTCCGTCCCTCCTTGTCTCTAAATAAGTTAGGAGACCATCCTCAGAGACCCTGAAGGTATGACATCCTACTGTCCCCCCATACCTGTCCTGTGAACCCAAGTTTAATGCTTGTAAGTCTTGTCCAATACTTACCCTTATAAAAGGGAGAGAGGAGGTTGGGTATAACTTCCTACGTGCTAATCTGCACATCGTGAATCATCATCTCCTAATAACCGCTATACTGTTATGGCTAACTTTAAAGGTTAGTCCTTTACCCTTATTCGATCACCCCAAACTTTTCTATTACTAGCCACTACCTCATTAAGGACCAACTCTGACATATCCTCCTTGATCACTTCCCTCCAGTTCTTGTAAGACCTTCCTTTTCTCCTCTTGTATTCATTAAGTGTTATTCCCTCACAGCTTCGTACCAGAGCATCAGAAGGCCTCCTATGCACATGCCCAAACCACCTAAGCCTACTCTCTCTCAACTTGTTGGCAAAGCTAGCTACCTGTAGTCTATCTCTCACCACCCGATTTCGGACCTTATCTCTCTGGTAATGTCACACATCTACCGAAGTATACACATTTCTGCTACCAACAACTACCTTGTATGCCTACGTTTGGCAGGCCAACACTCTGCCCCATATAACATGGTTGGACGAATCACCGTTTTATAAAACTTTCCCTTGAGTTTTAAAGGAATCTTTCTGTCACATAAAACCCCTGATGCACTTCTCCATTTGGCCCATCCAGATCTAATACGATGTACTATATCGGCATCGATATTACCATCACTCTGAATTACAGACTCGAGATATTTAAAACTTGTTCTCTGTGGTATGACGTCGATACCAATTGCTACCGCCGCCTTATGTACCATCTGGCTTTCCGAAAAGTTGCATTCTAAATATTCCGTCTTAGACCTGCTCATTTAAAAACCTTTCGATTCTAACGTACCTCTCCAACATTCTAACTTGGAATTGACCCCCTCCTTGGTGTCATCCACTAGGACCAAATCGTCAGCAAATAACATACACCAAGGTACCTCTCCTTGAATATGTTTAGTAATTTCATCTAACACTAATGTGAACAACAAAAGGCTTAACGCAGATCCTTGGTGGAGTCCAACACTAATAAAAAACGCTTCCGTGTCGCTTCCTATCGTCCTGACACTAGTCAATGCTCCTTCATACATATCCCTAATTACTTGAATATAGGTAATAGGAATGTCTTTAGCCTCCAGACACCTCCATAAGAGGTCTCTAGGAACCCTATTATACGCCTTCTCCAAAACAATAAAAACTATATGCAAATCCCGTTTTCATTCTCTGTAGCATTCTATGAGTCTACGGAGTAGATGTATAGCTTTTGTTGTGGACCTACCAGGCATAAATCCAAATTGGTTGGATGATACAGAAGCAGATCTCTGGATTCTCTTTTCAATTACCTTCTCCCACAGCTTTATGGTATGACTTAATAGTTTGATGTCTCTATAGTTGTGACATTGTTCGATGTCTCCTTTGGCCTTGTATAAGGGGATCAACCTACTTAATCTCCATTTATCTGGCATTTTGGTTTACTCTAGGACCACATTAAAGAGTTGAACTAACCACTCAATATCGACAACTCCTAACTGCTTCCATACCTCTATAAGGATCTCGTCCGGCCCTACGGCCCTTCCGCTCCCCATCCCTCTCAAAACCATTGTAATTTCACCCCCCATGACCCCTTCCCAAGCACACCTATTAAGAACATGCCCCGTCACGGAGGGTTCACCTAACTCTACGTTGCCCATTATCTCTTTGTTATACAGGCCATAAAAGTATCTCTGCCATCTTCTCTTGATGGCTTGGGCCTCTACCATCTTCAATTGACTTGAAATGTGAACCATAAACTCCTCACACATTGTTTTTCCTCTCCACCAAAATTCATGGCCATCTGAATTCATTATAAGGGATCGACAATTATTGATTGAGGAACTTAGGATAATTAAGCCTTACAAGATGTGATTGAGTGATGAACTTGGAATGAGTTTGTATTATTGAGGTGTAAACCTAAGTTCAAATTAAACATATAGGAGTTTCGAAGTATGAATGATCATGAGATGAAAATAAAGGGAAAAAACTCGGGATTGTCATTAAGCATGCATTGTACATAATCCATATACACATTTGTGCATAAATGAATACTTATAATTGTGCAAAGTTGTGATGTGTGTAAATGTGTATGTATTGCATGATTTAGAAGAGAGATTTGAGCAACCAAAGACAGACGTTGCCGGAACTTCGAGGCAATAACTTTCTGGAGCAAATTGTGAGTAACCTAGACGGTCTCATTTGAATAATTGTTTGTTTTAAATTATATATTGAATTATTTTGTCAATGTAAATGTGTTGATTCTGGGCATTGAATGTCCGAGGCATTTGATGCATGAATAAGATATTGGAAGTGCTCCTTGTATATGAATTTGATGAAATAAGTGGTACTCAACATTTATGTTGAATGTTGGACCAAGGTCCGATGATAAATATGAATGTGAATGTGATGCATTTTATTACATGTATGCATAACAACATAAAAGTTGTTGTGATCGGAGTAGCCACAAAAAAAAGCTTAAAGCTCAGAATGTGATAAGTGCCTCTGCCTCAGTTGTGAATGTACTTGGTATTTACTAAGGGATACGAGACATTATCTTAAACAAACCCAGTATTCACAAGGGATATGGGCCAGTAAAAAGGTACTCGGTCATAACAAAGTCATAAATGAACGTAAGTCTCATGTGCATTGCATTTATAATTGATATCTATGTTTTAAATGATCAAAATGATCTGTTTGACTGCTCTGAATGTGATATGTGAAGTAAGTGATATGTGATGTCACATGATAAATGAAACGATGTGAATTATGTGAATATATGATGTGATGTGTTATATGATTTGAGTGAAATATCAAGAATGGTTAACTCATTGAGTTCGCAAAATTCACCAAAATTGCAACGTTGACATTTCAGGTTTGAGAGAGGATACTAGTGATAGAGAGACTCTAGAAGAAGTATAATTTTTGTACTTTTGGAAAGAAGAAATGACTTAAAGGTTGGTCAGTTGAGACTAAAGGATCTAGATAGCAATTTTGTATAATTCTTCATGTATGTAGCGTGTTTGTATATAGAGATGTAAACTCTGATAGTTTTTAAAAATGTACATATGTAGATGTTGTTGTATATAGCGATGAAATATGAAATGCTACAGTGTACATATTCGGTTTTATGAAATGAAATAAGGAATTTGGGTTTTTAAATAATGTGAAATGTACGCATTAAATGATGATGTCATGATTAAGTTAGTGTCGTGACTGTTCTAACATGTATGTATTCAAATATTATTCAGGATGTCAGATACGTGTCATGTGAAAATGAGGTGCTATAGTTGGATCGCTTAAGAGAACATAAGTTATACATCAAGATGGAAAAATGTGAGTTTGATAAGTTGAAATCAAGTTTTTGCAATCAGGTAAGGATGGACTTGAGTAAGGTGCAAGAAATCGTGGATTGGTCAGCAATGTGTAAAGTTCAAAAGCTACAATCTTTTCTTGGTTTAGCAAACTAATATCGACAGTTTATCAAAGAATATGCAAAGAAGGTGACAACACTAAGAAATCTGCTCAAAAGGGGAAGGACATGGGACTAGTCCAATCGTTGTGTGGTTTCCTTTGAGAAGTTTAAATAGTTGATAGCCTTAAAACCAATTTTACGATTGCCTAATTTCAAGCTTCCCTTCGAAGTTCAAACCGATACATCTAATAAGGCTATTACGGGTCTGTTGGTTCAAGAAGAACATCGTGTGGCCTTTGAAAGTAGAAAATTGAATGAGACAAAACATAAATATTTGGCATATGAGAAGGAAATGGTTACGGTAGTTCAATTTTGAAGGGTGGGGCGTGAGTATCTATTGGGTCCTAAGTTCACAGTATGAATGGATAATTTAGCAAATACCTTCTTCAAGGTGCAGAAGAAGTTATCGGTTAAGCAAATAAGATGGCAAGAATTCTTGGCAGAATATGATTTCTTTTGGGAAGATAAACCTAGACGATGTAATCAAGTGGTGGATGCACTTAGTCGAAAAAAAATTGTAGCTACACTATATAACTTGTCCAGAATCGAGGCAGATTTTATGGATAAAATCTGAAGAGATGGGAAGCTTAATACTACGTATTGTCGATTATGCAAGAAGTGCATAATGGAGTCACTAAACAATAGTGGTTAGAAGATGGGTTCTTGTGGAAAAGGGAGGCAGGTTGTATATGCCTTGTTTTGGTAGATTGTGGAGAGAACTGATGAAGGAAAAACATGATTCTCCATAAGCAAGACATCCTGGCAAAGAAAAGACGTTGGCACTCCTATCTAGATCCTACACATGGCCACAAATGGAGCAAGATGTTGAAACTTATTACAAAACATACTTGGTGTGTCAACAAGATAAAATGGAGAGGAAGAAGAAGGTAAGATTACTCCAACCCTTCCCTATTTCGAAAAAGCAATGGATGTCGGTGTCTATGGATTTTATTGCGGGATTTCCGAAGATAAATGACAAAACTTTAGTGTTGGTTATAGTTGATCATTTTTCTAAGTATGTTTTCTTTCGAGCTACGTCATCCTCTTATACAACAAAGGTAGCAACTAATTTATTCTACCGAAATGTTGTCAAACACTTTGGAATTTTAGTAGATGTGGTGAGTAATAGGGATCCACGATTTACTAGTCCCTTTTGGACAATATTGTTCAATATGATGGGAGCTAAACTCAAGCTCTCTACTGCCAATCAACCTCAAACTAATGGACAAACTAAAAGGATTAATGCATTGTTAGAAGACTACTTAAGACACTATATGAATGCAAGTCAGAAAAATTGGCTAAGACTACTGGATGGTACATAATTTGCTTATAATCTTCATCGATCTTCTACAACTGGAAAAAGGCCCTTTGAGTTGATCTTAAGGCTTCAGCCTTTGATTCCTTTGGAGATAGTCAACCAACATCTTAGTGGCAAGGGTCTTGCCGCCAACAAATTGTTGAGAGATAGGTAGAAACTTTTGGATGAAGCAAAAGATAGCCTTCGGAAAGTTATGTATAGAATGTAGAAGTATGCCAATCAATATAGGCGTCCCTTGGATTTTGCTATTGGTGATAAGGTGCTATTGAAGCTTACACCTCAGATATGGAAGAAAATCACTAGAAAGACGACACACAAAGGCCTAATTCCTAAATATGATGGCTCGTTCGAGGTTATCAAGAAAGTTAGTAAGGTGGCTTATCGGCTTAACTTACCTGAAAGGTTGAAAGTTCATCCTACTTTTCATGTGAGTTATTTGCGCAGGTTTTATCATGATGTTGAAGATCCAAAGGGGAGCAAACAGAGGCCTGTACCTCTAAATGTGCAAGTTCAATATAATGATAACATTGACAAGATTCTTGTTTATAGGCTATTAGGACAACACAAAAAGGATCGTTGAATTGAATTTCTTATAAAGTGGAAAGGCAAAGAAGTAACAGATGCAACTTGGGAGAAGGACTCTTCTCTATGAAAATTTGAAGACAAGGTTAAAAAGTACTTGGAGGATATTCCGACAAGGACGTTGACTCCCTTTAGTAGGGGAGGTTTGTAAGGTCCTTTATCCCTTTGATGATATGTAGCCACAAAACACTATGATATGTATGTTGGAAAATGAGACAGCTTCAGTTTTGGTTGATTACTTGGTATTCCAGTAATTATACATGAATGCTAAGCTTTGCATTGCTTGCATGCATTCCTGAGGATGTTACTCAAGTTATATTTCGTGGCTGATCCAAACTAAGACAACATGGATCAACCTAGTCAATTATCTGGAGTTATGAAACTGTTCAACTGCTTGCCCAACTGTTCAACTATCCACTTTTGGCTTATCTATAGTAGTTATTCTACATAGTCTGCGGATGTAAAGCGATGTAAATCCTCAGACCTATTATGCATTATGTACTTCATATTTCTGCAATACAAGTCCTTTATTCTACTAAATTTCGTTGGTTCCTTTCTTGTTTATTTTTAAGTATTTCAATTATTTTGCACAACTTGGGCAACTTGCATAACATGATCTCTTGTTTATATTCTTAGGTGCATTTTATTGAATCAAGTGAGGAGACTTGGTAGCAAATACAGGGCACAAATTGGTGAATTTCTTAGCCTCAAAATTCACTTTGTAACAGTGTCTATGTCTTTCAAGGTTACAACTTCAATTGTAGTTATGAGGACGATTATTTTAGAAAATCTGTAGAAAATAGAGATGAGAATTGTAAAATTAGGGTTAGGGATTTTGTTAAATATAATAATTTAATTAATTTAAATATTTAAAATTAATAATTTAATAAAATAAAAATAAATTTATTAATTATAATATTTTAGATTTTAAAGAAATTATAGTTAGGTCTCACCATATCACATGACACATATATCACAGTGTAGATCAATTTTAATAATAAGATATTGTTATTTTTATCACATCAATTATGATATAGCAAATAACTGACATAAAGTTTAATTTGAATGTTTATAAAATGTTAAAGGTCAACACAATATAATATTAAGAGATAAGTTGTATTTAGTTGTAATGTTAGGATTATTTTTGTCCTTTTTGTCTAATTTGAACCTTGCCTTTAAATGGCGAATTAAGTAGTAATCCTATTCTTTTTAACAGCCTTCATGTATAAAAGAAATGAAGATTTTAGCAACAATGAGAGGAATTATAATTCATTTCTATGTTAAAAATAATACTTATCAAAAATAAAAATACATTAAAATTTGTTAATACCATTTTAGTTGAGTTTATTATTTTACTACAAATTACTAGTTTATTAAGTCGTTTGTTTAAAACACATTATTTGTATATTATTATGTGCACTCAAAAGTTTACCTAATAAATACCTAATGATAACTAATATGTATTCTACTAATATAAGTAAATCTTAATATAAATTTGCTAAGAATGTAATTTCTTTTAGCTACTTTTCAACCATTATATTTATGACCTTATTTATATCTAATTACCGTATTTAGAAAAATCACATATTAACAAACAAATATTTAAAATTATTTTTTAATTTCTTATTTAATGTTTTAGAATAATTAAATCTTTAAACTTGATTTTTATTGAATTAGTCCTTAAATTCAAAATATTGCACCTCCACACCTTGTGCTCCTAATATTTTAATAAATAGTTCATGTTATTTGTAATTTTTAAATAGTTATTCTAGATTTATATAGACAACTTATATGAAACAAGTCTGGGTTGTCTTTTATATAATTACGATTTGCTCATATTTCTTATAAAATCAAAACCTTTGAATGTATAATTTTATGAAATACAAAGAAATTACATAAAAGAAATTATTCTCATTTAATATTTCAATAAATGGACAAATTCAAGTTAAGGGACGAATTTGATAGCTAGCTGAACAATTTATTGGTTATGCAGGGAACGATTTTTATCTTTTTCTAAAAGAACACGAATATATCCAATCCTGATCAGGAACTGGCCCACAAGTTTGGATGAAACTGCGCTGAATGAGACATTTAAAGGAGTTGTTTGGGTATTGGTTCTGCCGGATTCTGGCCGAGCGGTACGTTGCCGTTCGGGTCCATCGATTGGCAACCTCCTGTGATGATCTTCACGTAGAAAACACCTGCAATACAAAGGAAGGCACGTCGGGGGTGAGATCCCGATTAGCCCCTCCGACGCCCAAGTTAGTCTTTTGGTGAAGGTAGGGTTCCTAGAATGCAGAGAGAAAACTAGGTTTAAGACGGCATACCTCTGTTAAGAGAAGATGGTACCTTATATAGGATTTCTCGCTAGGTTTTAGGTCTTACGTTCGTGCATGGGGGGCTCCCTCATGCTGATGGGCTGATGGGCTGTGAATGTGTGGATTAAGCCCAAATCATTCTATGGGTGAGACTGATCGATCGGCCTGTGAGATTGGACCCAACGATTGGACCCAACCAATCAGCATCGACCAGGATTGTAAATTGTCAGTTATTATTTCTTTTCAAGAATCTATCTAACATTTAGACAATAGTAATTACAAAATTTTAATTATAATTTTTTATCTTATCATAAAATCTATAAAAATCCAACCGAATGGTTGGAATTAAGAGTCTAAATACATTGTTTGCGACATAGAAGAGTTTAAGGGGGTGTTTGGTTTGAGGGTTTAGGAACGAAAGAATGGAATAATTGTAAAAAATAGTATTTGCTTCGGGGTTTTCAATTCCAGGGGAATGGATTTATCCCATTAAATTTGAGAATCTACTAAACCCACCAAGGGGATGGATATTGAGTTTTCATTCCAATCTAAGTTTTTATCATGTTTATTTTTTACTCTTTTATCCTTAGCCTTTGCCCTACTATCCTCTTTACTTCCTTATTGCCTCTCAATTCCTTATGATCTCTCATCCTGCCTTATCGTGTCTCATCAATGAAGGAATCTTTTGTTCTGCGCCTCCAGGTATATTTTTTGAAATCCCTCGTTTTAATTTGATGTTAAATGAACTGAATAGAACCTAGTTTCATCTCATTGTAAATGGAGCTTTTGCTCCTTTTTTTTCCTTACATATTCTCGTTTTATGATTTAATCAAGAGAATAACCAGTCTACTATATGGTTTGATGATATGAAAGTGCATATGGTTATAGATTGAACGAGAATCATAAAACCAATCTGTTCCTTTTTTCCCTTATAATTGTTTTGGGATTTAATTTGATTTTTTGTATATAGTTTTAACTCTTTAAAAAAAGGAAAATACATAGCGAATCGTCTTCTACGTTGGTGTTTGTTTATTTGTTTTGTAAAGCTCTTAATGACTTTCAAGAACAACGAAACAGAAGCACTTTTTTCAGTTTTTAACCTTCGTATAAAGACGCAAGCCCTTCATCTTTATTCACTGTCTGTTTCTTGATAAAAGTCACGCCTTTTTTGTTTTGATAAAACCTTAACCTTTGGATAAAGAGAAGAATTACTTTTATTTGATTTTACAATTTAACAATTATATAAATACGTTCTTGAATTTATTTGATGTTATTGTTTAACATCTATAAAACATAAAATTAGGTGTGAAGTTCCATTTTCAATTTTTCTATTTTTTTTAGACGCATAAAGAAGCAAAAGGAATGTGGGAATTTAAATTTTCATACTTGAATCAGTTTATGAAAGAGATAGAGCTACTGGGTTGAACGTTCAGGGATATGTGGATGCTGTTCGAAATATGAAGAATGATCAAAATACAATAAGTGGTGGTGAGTATGTTGGTGAATATGATTTATTATTTGACGAAGAAAACAATGATGTGTGTTCGGATTCGCAAGCAACTCCAACTTACGCAAGCAACACAAATGTGAGAAATGTGAGTGCAAAGCAGAAACAACCATCAAGTAGCAGTGGAGGGAATGTAGCAAAAAGGAAGAAAATGTCGTCTATTTCAGCTTCCTTAGATGTCGGAGCACAACTGCAAGAAATTAATTCTGGTTTTTGTACTTTTATGAAAGGCTTTAATAGCAATTTCCCAACCATGGCAAATGCTATTGCAGATGAAAATTTAAGTGACAAATCTACTTCGGAAAAAATGAAAGACGTGGTTGAAGAGTTAACAAAAATTGGCCTTCCAAGTGGTGATGTCTTTAAAGCAATTAACATTTTCAGCTCAAATAAAGACAAGATTAATGTGTTCCTCAGCCTTCCGGTTGACATGCGAAGGCTTTATGTCTTAAGTTTATTTTGATGTTGTTTTGATGCTTTATGTTTTAGGTACTACGAGAAATCTTGCTTTATGTTTTGATGCTTTATGTTTTAAGTTTATTTTGATATTATTTTATGCTTTATATTACATTTTAAATATGATATGGAAATATAGTTGCAATTGTATTGTTGGCATTATGCAGCTCTGTTGACAAATGATCATATAATTCATCTGATACTCAAAAATTGCGATAAAATTCCTTGACAAAACTGATTAATTTTTTTTACAAACATATGAAGGGCAAATTATTTTCATTTTTTTTAGGATAAAAATGGTATTGTATTATCTTTCATTCCCATTAATGCAACAAACCAAACAACATTATTGGTATTAATACAGAAGCCCAAATTACAAACCAAACATCATTTTTTATTTTTCATACCCATCCCCATCCCCTTTCTCCTATTATACTCATATCCATAGCTAATCCCGTGCTCAAACCAAATGCCTAGTAATTATTAAACCATATATAATAAATACTCAATAGTTATAAAAAGTGATAAAACAATATCACTTGTGTTCAAAATTTTTATAGTTAAATTAATTAAATTAGTTTAATTTTTTATCATTAATATCACGTGCATATTAATTATGGATAGGATTGGCAATCAAGCATGAGCCTGGCTTGGCTAAGTGCTTGGATCTGGCTAAACACGAGGCTCGAAAGGGTAATTATAAAAGGACTTTATTTTGAATTTTTTAAAAAATAAAAAGTTAGACAAAACTCGGGCCGAGACCTGGGCCCTATCTGGCCCGACCTATTAACACCCCTAATTATTGTGCCTTGTTAAAAAAAGAGACTTTGAAGTCTCTCGTTTACTTAAAATGAAAGAAGTATTATACTTAAATCGACTTTTCAAAACCTCTTGTTCATTCTAAGTCCATAAAGAAATGATTTATAATTTTTAATTGAAACTTCTATATATCATGCTTTAAACATTTTTTATTTGGCCCCTCTTATTTTAAAAAATAATATGTTAATTATGTCCATACTTAAATTTTGTTATTTCATTTGATTGACTATTTAGATTAATGAGTTGTTCTACTAGACTTTGATGGAGATCTTAAGCTAAACGTGAATAGAACTGGTCTAGTGGTTGTGGGAGATGTGTAGATAATTTTGAGTTTTATCGGGTAAATTGAGAGCTAGGTGTTTGAAAGACATTTTTTGGGTTATGGGCTAGGAATTTGGTTTTGATGAATGAAACAGGTTTGTAGAACTTTTTGTGAAGTACAAATTCGTCTCAAGGTTTGGCTCAATCAGGTGAATGGTTGAAAAGTTATGAAAATTTTTCTGGGAACATGTCTAACTGGGCGATATAATGAAGATGGTCGAGAATATTGGCATTTTTGGTCAGGTTGAAATTTGAACTAGGTAAAATCGTTAATTGGAGATTTATAAGTCAAGATGTGAAGAACAAACTTGGTTTCGGAAGTTTTTCAATTCGATGAATAGATGAAACAATAAACTGGAAATTGTGACTGCAACTCGAGTATAATCTAAAAATCGCATAAGACAAGAACAAATTGAATGTTTTTGGCAAACATGCAAACCCAATGATTATTTTCGGAAAACAATCAATCAAACCCTACAGAACTTGGTCTGCCAAATGAGAGAAAATCTAAAAAAAAAATCACTTTTCTTGTTATCTTCCAAATGGAAACAAACTAGCTTAAATAAGGAAATGCTGAGAATGAGGATAGTCACATATTGACTTCTCTTATTCCTTATAACAGCCGAATTTAACACACTAAATAACAACCAATTAAGTCTTTGAAACCACATAATTAAAACAAAAAATAGCAAAGTAAATAGGTGAAAATAAGTAGTAAAGTTTGCAAAACCGGACTAAAATCAGTAAATTTAAACCAAATCAGTAATTCCTAACCAAATATAAAATGAGATCACTTTGGCCAGCCTTCTCATCCTTCTTAGGCGGCATTTTGGGCTTCTAATTCTACATCAAAGTGCTCCACACGAATCTAAGCCTTATAGTCACCAAATGGCTTTAAAAAGGCCTGAAATGTAAGAAAACAAGTTAGCCCAATTTCCTCTTCAATTGGTTGATCAACAGTAGTTTCTTTTTCTTCAGCAAGGCCCATAGCTTCAATGTCTTGGATGGATAACTTGGATGGTCCTCCATCATCCTCTCCCTCTTAAGAACCGGCCTCACTTGTTGGACTTGGACTTGTCATGGTGTCTTCCACATAAAACTTCAAATCACTAACATTGAAAGAATTGGACATGTTGTAGTGACTAAGCAACTCTATTTTGTAGGAATTGTTGTTGACCTTCTTCAGCACTTTGAATGGACCATCTGCCCTATCACTAAGCTTGGACTTCCTAGCCTTGGAAAATCGTTCTTTCCTCAAATAAACCCACACCAAATCTCCTTCCTTGAACTCCACAGGCTTCTTCTTCTTGGCTTGTCTTTTGTAAGCTTCATTATGCTTCCTTATGTTCTCCTTAACTTGCTCATGAATGTTGACAATTTCTTGGGCCCTTTTCTCAACTTGTAGGCTTTTGAAAGGCCCATCTTTCACAAATGGACTAAGGCTGATTGGAGTCAATGGATTGACCCCATAAACAACCTCAAACGGTGAGAATTTAGTTGACTTAAACTTGGAACGGTTATAAAAAATCAGCTTGTGGCAACATGACATCCCAATTCTTTGTTTTTCCTCTTAAAAGACTTCCCAAAATTCCCCCAATCCAAGTGACCTATTTACTACCTCGGTCTGGCCATTAATTTGTGGGTGAAAGGTTGTGCTAAATTTAAGTTTTGTCCCTAATCTAGCCCATAACTCTCTCCAAAAATAACTCACAAACTTCACATCTCTATCACTCACAATACTCCTTGGAATGCCATGCAATTTGACAACATTATGAAAATAAAGATCCATCACATGCTGAGCATCATTAGATTTAGAACATGGTATGAAATTGGTCATTTTAGAAAATTTTTCCACAACTACCATTATGCTATCAAATCCTTTCTTTATTCTAGGCAATCCTAAGACAAAATCCATACTCACATCTTCCCAAGGGTTATTTGGTACATATAGCGGTGTGTAAGGGTTGTGGGCTTGGGATGTCATTTTGGACCTACTACAAGTGTTACAACCACTCACAAACTTAGCTACCTCTCTAAACATCCCTGGCCAAAAGAAGTTAGAATGGGCTAATACAAATGTTTTATCCCTCCCAAAATGGCCAGCAAGTCCACCCCCATGGACTTCTCTCAATATAGCTTCCCTCAACAACTAATTTGGAACACAACAAGAACTAGTTTTGAACAAGTAACTATTATGAAGCATAAAATCCCTAAATGCACCATTGTTTTCTCTAGTCCTAGCAAATATTTCTCCAAAATCTTTATCACTCTCATACAACCCCTTAATATCATCAAATCCTCATGCATGTGATTCTCATACAACCCCCTAATATCATCAAATCCTATAATATGCGCATGCATTGAGCTCAACAAGACAAATTTCCTAGACAAAGAATCAGCATCAACATTTGTAGTCCCTTTTTTATACTTTATGACAAAGTTAAAGGAATGAAGATATTCTATCTAAGTAGCATGTTTATGACTCAGATTGGATTGACTTTGGACATATTTTAGAGCATCATGATTAGTGAAAAGAATGAAAGGATTGGCCATTAAATAAGACCGGAAATGTCTAACAGCCCTAACAATAGCATAAAACTCTTTATCATATGTTGAATACTTTTTCCTAGCTTCATTGAGTTTTTCACTAAAGATTGCTATTGGACTACCCTCTTGGCTTAGAACAACCCCTATTCCTACTCCACTGGCATCACACTCAAGTTCAAATGGTGCACTAAAATTTGCTAAAGCTAAAACAAGTGCTTTTGTCATTAGAATTTTCAAGGTGTTAAAAGCAATTGTAGCTTGATTAGTCCACTTAAATTCACCTTTCTTCATACATTCAATTATAGGAGCAGTGATTGAACTAAAATTCCTAATGAATCTCCTATAAAATGAGCAGAAACTATGGAAACTTCTAACTTGAAAAACGCTTGGACCTTTGAGGGATCCATACTAGGAATGTTAGAGATTGATCACAAAAATGGCATTTTTCAACATTAGCACACAAAGACTCATTATCTAAAACCTCAAAAACCATTCTCAAATGCTTGACATGTTTTTCTAAAGATTTGGAAAAAATCATAATGTCATCAAAATAGACTTCAACAAATTTGTGAAGGAAAGGTTTAAATACCTCATTCATCAGCCTCACAAAAGTTGATGGTGAATTTGAAAGTCCCATTGGCATGACTAACCAATCATACAGTCCTTCTCTTGTTTTAAAAGTTTTTTTCCACTCATCTCCTTCTCTCATTCGGATTTGATGAAATCCATTGGCAAGATCAGGTCTAGTAAAGATGGTTGCTCCATGAAGATAATCAAGCATGTCATCAAGTAGAGGAATTGGACCTATACTTGACTATAATTTTTTTCACTGCTCTTGAATCAATCACCATTCTCCACTTCCCATTTTTCTTTTGAACCACAAAAACGGGCACAACACATGGACTAGTTGACTGCCGAATGAAATTCCTCTCCAACAGCTCCTCTATAATCTTTTGCAACTCCTCTCCTTCTTTAGGACTCATATTATAGGACTGTTTGTATGGAATAATAGCACCTGGTACAAAGTTGATTTCATGTTGAATGCTTCTCATAGGAGGTAGACCCTTTGGAAGTTCTTTTGGAAAAAACTCAAGGAAACTTTTCAATCAAACTTTGCACCACATCAGGAATTATTGGCTTCGGCTTCACATCATCTTCAACATCTAAAGGCACAAATGATGGCAATTCATCCACAATGAACTTCTTTTCTTCTATGCTCATTAAGGAAACTTCATGATCTGCCCTTCCTTTTACCTCCAGTTTCATTGGTGTAAGTAGAAATTTTCTACCCTCATACTTCAAGGAATATGTATTGGCTCTTCCTTGATGGCTAACATCCCTATCATACAACCTTGGTCTTCCCAATATCAAAAGACAAGCTGACATTGGAATAACATGACACCACACTTCATCTTCATACTTTCCAATGGCAAAAGGCACAAGACATTTTTTTAAAACTTTGATCTCATGCTTCTTGTCAAGCCAAGTGAGCTTGTAAGGGCTTGGAATGGGCTCGGTTTTCAAGCTGAGCTTGTCCACCATTGTAGTTGAAACCACATTTTCACAAGCACCACTATCAGTCACAATATTGCACTTATTTCCTGATGTAACACATTTTGTGTGAAAAAGAGATTTTTTCTTCCAGTCTTCACCTCCATCTTCACAGTTAAGAAGTCTAAGCAAGACTAACATTTCAGCATCTACTTCTTCTCCACTAACAACAATTGTTTCATCACTTCCATGTTCATCTTCATTCACTTCATCACTAAAATGGACA
>JANKOE010000204.1:56342120-56360933 GCA_026284465.1 Erythroxylum citrifolium
GCTCATGGTCAGCCCCATTGTGATCCAGGGCAGAATAATACAAATCCCATTTAAGCACTTAAAGTTCCACCATCCTTTAAATATGATTCCCACCATGGTGTTTCCATATTATCTTATGTAATACTCTCAAACTTTCTATTCATGGGCTACTATAAACTACAGTTGCCTCAAACGAAACAGCATATACCTTAATTGCAGCACCAAAGGCTGATTCAGCTGTTCTACCATTCTGAAACATAGTTGGAATGCTTTCCAGTAACAGTTCAAGGTGCTCACGAATATAAAAATGGTAACCCAAACATCAATGCTCATTCAAATAACTTGATTGTATACATAGAATCAAATAAAGAAGGCCAATTTTTTATTCCTCACCTCAAAAAGGGGAACAATGACATCAGTTTGCAAAGGAGTGTACACATCTTTAACATCAGGAATAATAAGCATTAATGGCTGCAAATGAGCAACAGCAATCAAATTAGCTATAGAGAGTTCCATAAGATTAAAGACAAAAATTGAGTTAATTCAAATTAATTAAAACACAAATAAAATATGTTTTGTACGAACAATTGGAATCAGAAACTATTAAGACAAGATTTTGAGAAACAAGTTCTATAAGATCTATGGGCAGCAGCATGTGCTAAAGTGCAAACAGAGTGTTCATCCTTATAATAAGATAATCAACTTGCATGTCTGCTAACTAAGAAACAAAAACTTCTAAATAATGCACTTTACCTGCTGAAGTGCACGTTTCAAATTATAGAAATGAATTGTTGAATCAAATGTCACAATTCCGACCACTGTCCGTGGCCCTTCCTGAAAAAAATATTAAGCGAAAGAATAATAACTAAGAGTATCCTCTATTTTCAAGACCATTTGTACCAACAAGAAAGCATTTACAAACATCTCAGCCTGCCATGCGGACTTAGATTGCAATGGTAGTCACGAGGCGTTTCATCGGAGAATCCTGCCAGAAGATACCATATATCTTGAACACTTAGTGGAACAAACAAAATATATCCTATCTGAAAGTGAATAACATTTCTAATCACACACGAAATACAGAGTACTTATGAAAGGAAGATTTTGATAATGAATAACTAATATTTTTTAGCCGGTGTTATAAAGAATGAAGAGACAGGTAAAAAGTAGGGTTTCCAGACTACTGCTGCAGGTGGAGGTGGCATGCATATACACGAGGCTCAATCTTGCACTTGCATCACTACTTTGTATTGAAGAGCAACGTATAAAAAATTTACATCTTATTTGGAAATGATTTATTAAATCTGATTTACACTATGGAATATATATCATAATAATAATGATAATCTGTAATGGAATATTTAAAATATTTTTTAAATCTTAATAATCCTTATCACTTGAATCTCCTAGAACAAAATTCTACATCTTAATTCTACAAATACATTATCAACTATTATCAATGTCAACGATCACACACGTATAGTTGCTTTTTTCTTATACTAATAGGTCTAGATGGTTGATGTTTCCAGGCTGCTTTTTTCAGAAATGAAAATGACCCAGTTCGAGCTTAGCTTGTTAATGGTTCCAGTTCTGCAAGTTTGAGCTGAAGATTCTTTTTCGTTAAGTCTTTACACGTGCTGTAGTTATGGGTCAAGCATTGGAAGCGGGTGTCCCGCCATTAAAAGGACCTCCAACCAAAAGTAAAAGTTAGCCCTTTAAGATTCTTTACAAATGTACAAAAATTCTGGTCCAGTGTTGAAAACTCTGAGAGATAAAAGAAGACATTGTGCTGGTCCTTTACGTTTTGTCCTATTAGCCTCCATGAACTGCATGCACGTTCTTTATACCCATTCTTTTGCAATTATGAAAACCCCCTGTCCAAAGAAATGACTAGTTAAGGAAAAATGAGCAGTACAGGATTGTCGGTTTTACTTCTTTTGTTTTCAGTCCCCCACCAAAATGGTGGTGAGAGTACTCTTTTATCATGTTGGTGTCTTTCACATGAGGCCTGATTAGCTTCAATCTCCCAAGTTTCGGCACTTAACTATACAAAGCAAAGATGGGAATCCTGCTCCCAACCGATTCCAGCTTTTAACAAAGGAAGTTGTATGGCCGTTGCAGTTTTGAGCACAGAATAAATATGGCTCCATGTTCTTCCTCAAATATAAATATATGCGGCTCCATGTTATAAAATGTCTATGAGCATATCATGAGCTCTTTTGGCCATGATTTATGATTACAATCAGAGCATATTATACATTCTAATGTCGGCCTCATGCTCGCCATTTGTTGTGAACAACCAAATCAAAAGATTTAATAGCGTTCTTCCTTTTTCTTTCCTGAGCTGCTTTTTCTTACTTCAATGATGATTCTAGTGAGCTAATAAGATTCCGTTTTCCCCCAAAAACTTTGGCCTTAATTTGTACTCGTGATAATTCATCTGACACATGAACCAAGAAAAATGAAATTAAACAACCTTAAAGCTTTTGGATTTTACACCCCTAATTCAAGAGTCCGGTCCTCTGTCTAATATTATGGCGTCTTATTTTGTTCCACAAATTTTAGTCATTTATTTATGCAGATTCCACATTCATTTATGTGAGACCCATATAGAACTCACATAAATAAATGACTGAGATTTATGAGACAGAATAAAACACCATAATATTAGACATAAGATTCAGAATCCTCTCAAAATGATTCAGCGGCAGCTCTTGAGGACTTGTAAGTACTTCCTTTTTCAAGGCCTTTCGGCGAGGACATCCACTTTGACAAGTTTAATTTGGAGTGCAGCCATGTAGTTCAAAGCATAATCAAGAAGGGCAATAATCATGTCTTTTAGAGGATGTCCAATAATGCTCCAAATGCTTAAAATCTTAATTTTGAATTTAATCTCTTCAATTCAATTTATCACTTAATTTTAAATTATCGTTATATTAAATAATAATTTAAAATATATAATTTATATATTATTACATGAATATAAAATTTCATTTAATGTCACAAGTTGGCATAATGTCACTGTCTCTTTCAAGTAACCAAGCTCCCAGCACACCCATATAGTCAAATAAGTCCAGCAATCTGTACGGGAAGGTTCCTGCAGACAATCCACTATATGTCACTTATCCAAACATGTGGTGAAATTGGTTTACCTTTAAAGACTTTCTTACTTTTCATTCACGAGTTACTGGAAAGCTAAACCTGCTTTCTGCCTTACCTTGGAGTTCGCTACAGTGAATGATTAGGTTTCCAGATCTTCGTTCAATATTATTCTGTCTTATTCTGTCTCGTAAAATTTTAACTATTTATTTTGTGGAACATTTATTTTGTAGAACATTTATTTTGTGGAACTCATATGGGATCACATAAATAAATTACTGAAATTTATTTGACACAATAAGACACCATAATATTAGACAGAAGATGTTAACTCTTTAAGTTTCTTTTGGCAATTTACTGTCATTCTCCCGCACAAACTATTAAAATCCACAGAAAAGGTAAATCAGACGTCACTTAAAAGCAATAGCCCATAGATCAACTTTAATTAAGAGTGTCTGCTTTATCCTTTTTAATCAAAGAAACAATCAAACGTCACTTTTTTATATAATAAAAAAATGCTTTGTATATTATTCTTGAATATTGGTAATAATTTAATATCACATTAGTGTCTCTTGTTAAACACATAAAGCTGCGTTGAAAAAAATCTATCCAATGTGGTACAAATCATTTTGGATTAAAATTCATCAATGTCCTAAAAAATGGATTGAAAATTAAATTGGAAAAATTAGAGGTCTAAAATAAAATTGATATACAATAAAAATTAAATAAATTTTAAAATTTTAAAATAAAATTAAAGAAGGAAATCAATTTTACATCAAAGAATTTAAATTTTAATGTAAAAAATAAAAATCAAATAGTTTATAAAAATCGATTAATTTACGAAAACTATTTGATTAATTAATGAATAATAATAGTTATTAAATTAAACTAAACCAAAAAATTGATGGATTAAATTTTTATAATTGAAATTACTCAACCAATTTCAAGCTTTTAATCATTGTAATTTTATCACATACTACGGTTTTCTCTTCTTATCATTTGTTGTAGTGAGACCACTAAGATGTGATTATCTGATTAGCCTAGCCATGAGCCATGTCCCTCAAGCTTAGTCTAGCCTAGCCTAGTCTTAGCCGAGCCATGCACGTGGATCCTCGTCAGCACTTTCCAAAACTATTGACTCCTCGCACGCTCATTAAACTGGGAGAGGCCACGTGTCTTGCGTGGAACCCATGTCATTTGTTTGCTTCGTGACTAAGCTAATTCGCGTGGCCCACCTGCTTATGTCACCTCATGCCCCTTTTAAAAGCTGAGTTAACACTTAAGCCCACCACTGAAAAAGCCAATCCCTGTACAAATACGGTCTAATCAAAAAAGAAATACGAGTATTGACAAAAATACCCTCATGTGGGTCCCACCAATGTCCCTAGAATTTGCCCATAAATACGGAACTCCAACGATACGTTTCTTCCCTTTCTTCCTCCTCCTTCCCTTAGTTTCTAATTAAGCATTTCTATGGTCATGTTGTCCAACACTCCGGCCATCTTCTCCGCCGTTCCGGTGCCGGAAAACCCATTTTCCTCATTTGAAAATGGGTTCACACCGTGGGACTCCTGTGAACTCTTTTCAAGTGTTACTGATCTTTCACCAACTAAACCGGTTGGTTCCAACTTGGGCTCCGATGAACCGAACCTGTCCGATCAATACCCTGCCAACTCGAACTCTTGCTCTGATGATCCGAGCCGGGCGGTTTCCGATATAGACGAGCGGAAGCGGAGGCGTATGATCTCGAACCGGGAATCGGCCAGGCGTTCACGGATGAGAAAACAGAGGCACTTAGAAAACCTAAGGAACCAGGTGCACCGGCTAAGGATGGAGAACCGAGAACTTACGAACAAGTTGCGTTACTTTCTGTTCCACTGCCACAGTGTACAGACAGAAAACGATCGGCTCCAGTCTGAACACAGTGTGCTCCGGCGAAAGCTGTTGAAAATACGCCAAGTTTTGATGTTCCGGCAACTGCAGCAACAATTCACGTCTGCATGGCCATGCAATATTATTACGACCGAACCAACTCCATCTTTAATCACTTCATAAACTTTGATCTACATAAATAAAAGATCAATCTCATTAAAGTTAAAAAAAAAAAAACAGGAACTAAGAGCAACATATCTCCCTCTTCCTGTCTCTAGAGTCTCTGTAAATTAATGTCAAAAGGCTGCAAAAGTAAGGAGTGTCATAGATTTATGATGGGGTTCTGAAGATTTTGGAAAAGGGTTCTTTAGAAACTCGGAAGGTTCTTGTGAAACCGGCAGCATATGTTATTGTAAAAAGCTTAGTCGTTTAACTAGTGTTAAAGCAACTTGTGTTGTGCTGATCTTGTCTTCGTGTCCAAATCCATGTCTTACATTTAGATGTTTGAAAGTAGTACCGACGAATAGTACTCAAATGTGGTCCCTGTATAGTGGTACCCGCTATTGAATCACTAAACCCTACTACAAAAAATGTTGCCGCCCAACTAACTTCCAATTTTTCTCTTTTAATTATATGGTGCTTTCAGATTTTACGCACTCGATGGCCATGTTTATATATTTTAAGCATTCCAACTTCTTTTCTTTTTCTTTTTTGTTGGACCAAAACAAAACCCTCAGCTGAAGGTTGAACGATTGGCGGAACGAGGAAATTCTATATTAACATATTTGTTAAATTGAAAGATGTGTTAAACTAGCGCCAATTGAGTTGAACCAAATTTACTATAATAAAAATAATAAATAATAAATAATAAAAATAAACTAATCATGTCCTTTCTGAAATTGGCCAAATGGAAGGTTGAGATCAATCCTCGTTTGATTGATCGGTTCGATCCAAATATATATATATATATGATGTTAACAAAACATGATAAGGAAATATTGTCATTACATTACAACTGTTTTCCACATGACTTTCAACCCATTTCAGGCGTTGGGATATTGATATTTCCATTCATTCATTAACCTTTTGTTCTGTGTCTATTCCCCAATGATTTCCCTCTTTCTGGACCTTATAATATGCCAATGGATATAGCACTAAGAACCACTTTAATATCAATGGATAACCATCTTTAGAAATTAATCCAACTTATGTATATGTGTGTTATGGACATTGATTACTGCTTTGGGGTGTTGCGATTTCACCTTCCTCGTATGAATAAGATCAAGTAGAATGTGCATGAAACATGAAAATGTTGTGATATATCAATTCAGTATTACTGTTATTGAGAAATTGTATAGGTAGGATCAAAGCACTGCATCAACACAATAACACAATTTTAGTCTTCATACTACAAAAGTCAGGACATGGTAAAGTCTATCAAATCCTATTATATAGGATTAAAAAGTAGCAAGCCACAAAATGTGAAATCAAATTACTTAATCAACTTTAAGATAAAATATGAAATATTAATTAAATGCAAATTTTAATTTAATGTAAATATAATTTTATCATAAATGTTTTACAATTAATTTTGTTGGCATAAAGTGTCATATAGAATAGACTCACTTACGTCAAACAATTCATAAAATTCTAATGAGTGAATATTTTATTTTATTTTTTATAATTAAAAAGATAGTAATTTATATTGACAAGGGTTAGCGGAATAAACCCTTATGTTATATTGGTAATACAATTTATACTTTATTTAATTAATTGCCAAATGCCAACTTTCCATTCAAAGAATATAGAACCTAAAGCCTACTAAATTCTAAAATTGAAATGTTGGACAAGAATCTATCACAAGTAGCATTATAATATCTTCGGTTTTATATATATTCCTAAGGTATATGCTCCACACTTTTTCTTTACCAAACTTTATAAATTTTAATTTTGATCATGAAGAGCGCTATTGCTTAATTTAATATTATGCAGTTGTTCATTAACTAGTGCTCTAGATTTGGTGTTTATTCAACAAGAAGCTTTTATCAAGGACATAATCCAATCACCACATAACAAAAAGGCCAAAAAAAAAAAGTTGCCTTCATCACTCCCAATTTTGATCTTCAAACATGTAAACAAGCATAGAAAAATTTTTAGTTCTCAATTGCTTTTGTCTTGTGTTGTGACGGTAGTATTCAATTTGTAGTTTGCAACTGAGCTGAGAGCATAAAACAAAATTAAGGTGCCTATGGATATTCCTCTCCTTTGAAGTAGTTTAATCAAATGTAACCATCAATATCTCTTACACCTCCAATTAAAACCCTTAAATGTCAACATCCCATTTGCTACTTGTAAACTTGCAAAGCTATTATCAAGAAGCTTAGTCTTTCTCACTTAGCTTTTTAATTATGACAGTAATTAATGATGTTAATAGTGACCGTATTAGGTTGTGAATGTGTCCTCACATCGTCCCTTCTTTTCTTAACTAGTAAGTTAATTAACCCAAAACCTGGTTATGGGAACAAACTATATATAAACCCAATAGCAAAGGTAGAAAGGTCCAAGTAAATATAAAACTAAAAGTGATAGCCTCTCATATCAATAGCAATGTAATTAGTACAGTGATTAAACTCCAATTCGGCCTTATAAACCTTGGTACTAGTGTTAAATTAACTTCTTTATTCGAAAGAAGAGTGTTTCTAATTTAAAAAGATATTAAATTATATATTTATTTTTGGACATAAACCAGTTCCTAATTTTCGTTAGAATGAGACACATTTAATCCATAATTAGGACAATGTCCAAATGAGAATCAGATTTGCCACTGAATCATCTGATTAACCTGAATATCAGCCTGTTTAAAACTTCGATCATTCTTCTGTGTTTATCAGTCACATGTCAGGTTTATTTTGCTTGCCATCGTGAATCCCTTTTATCAAAATTTATTAAGTGATTGTTTTACCACAATAGGTTAAGCTATCATCAAAATTTATTAAGTGACCGTTTCACCACAACAGCTTAAGCTGTTGTGTGAGGCCAACTTAATTGATTTTATATATTCACTAACGCATCCCCTCAAGTGAAAATCCTTTAGGCTTGAAACTTGCACAGACTCACTCTACCTTGTGCTGAATAATAGGTGAGTGGCAAGATTTAAACTCACAACCGCTTAGTTATAAAGGCTCTGATACCATATTAAATGATCGATTTATCACAACAGCTTAAGTTATTGTGTGAGGTCAACTTAATTGGTTTTATATATTTACTAACAAAATTGTCCTAGAACTTCAGTGATCGAAATTTATCATTGATACTTCCTTTCCTTTCTCTACTTATCATTATTCATAATTTGCTGATTTACTAATTATATCCCATATTGATAAGAATATTTTTGTGTCAACGATAACTAAAAGAGACTTGATGTAATCTGGAAATTTGAAAATGGTGAACATCATTTTAGGACTCTCCTTAAAGCTAGGAAGAAGTTGGTGTTAGAAAATCGACACTTAATATTATCAATGTAAATAGAAAAAAATAAAAAATTTTATGATTTCTCCTAACCTAAAACTATTTTAATTTAATTAACGACATAATTGTTCTATAAACATAATAAAATATGACTAATAAATTATAAATTTTGACTTTTGACTTTTTTCATTGTTTCTTACCAATTTAAAAATGATAGAGTTGAACAATTATCTAACTTTTAACAATATTCACATAAACAAATTGAGAGAATCTATCTCGTAAGTAATATAGAGAGGGAATATGTCGAGATTGCTAACTTTTGTAGAGTTCATACATATTTATAATAGAGTTAGAATTTTCAATAATTTAATTAAAAATATAATTTTAATTCTAATTTAACTTAATTTAAAATACAATATATTCTAATTAAATAAAAAGGGGTTGAACAATACATAATATCTAATATCGCTGCATATCTTTTAAATATTTAATATTAGACTTTCAATTGTCTTTAAGTTTTACAATCAAATTTAACTTGATTAAACTATTTTTCTTTCTCCAATTGTTGACCTATAAACTTTTGAATGTGTTGAAAGTAAATATAAATTATATTTCTAAATTATACTTAATTTTTTATCTTATTACTTTCATATGCATCTAACATTGTAATATATAACCAATCAAATATTAGGAATATGAAGGTAATTTTGACAACCCTTTATTACATGGTTTTTTATAGTTTAATCATTTCATCATATAATATTACAATCAAACATGAAATATGGAATTGAGTTTATCGTGTTTAAATTTAATCATATTAGTTTTTCATCATTAATAGTTGATTCATTTAAAAATATTTGACAACTATTTTTTAACTATCTTTCGGCTTAAGATAAAAATGTTTCAAATCGATACTAGTTAAGAATAGTAGAATATCCTCGTTAATTACTTGAGAGTAACAAATCATATATTGATCACTTAATTGTCTCCACATATTTCATGTTATATCTAAATACCACTTTGAGTTATTCTGGATAAAAAAAGGTTCTAAATAGTATGAAAATATAACATCTGTATAATGTATTTTAGAAGTTTCAAGTTAAATGATTATTTATACAATTATTATAACGAGTATTTTTATAAACGCACCATTTGGGTTCATTCTTTAGATGGTTATATACTGTAATTTACGATATTGAATGTTTTCTTCATAAAAATATGTTAATTCTTTCCTTATCTTAATATTGTAGTGATCGGAAACAATTTAGAAATAATATATAATTCCAATATGAATCTCATCATAACCTTATTTATAAAATATATTTATTTTATATTTTAATTAAACAAACATGTATACATTTATAAAATAAAAAATTTCTTTAATAAATTGCATAAATGTACAATCATCCGAGTAATTATAAGGAATAAACCAATAAGTGGTCCAGCACAAGAATTCGCGTTCAAAGTTTCATAAATTTGTAGGTCTAAACCTCACCTAACCTTTGCGTTTCATCTACGAGTATACTTCGCACCTCTGTGTGTCGGCACTACCCCAAGTCCGTCCCTCACCTTTCTAGGAAGACTATTAACAATGCAAAAGTCTTTGATTGTTCAAATTAGAATAGCAAAACTGGTACAAATGATCATGTCTTTTCTTTGTTTGTTGAGTAGAAGTAGGGAACAAATAGTCAACAATAAGGTCATTATATTCATTTAATGCAAGTTTGTATGTTGCACTTTCTGATTAGCCTGAGTTTAATGACTAGAAATATCATCCTTGATCAGTCTTTGAATGAGATGAATTGGAATAAAGTTAGAACAACAAAACTGATACAAATGATCATGTCTCTTGTTTGTTTGTTGAGCAGAAGTAGGGAACAAACAGTCAACAATAAGGACATTATATTCATTTAATACAAGTGTGTACGTTGCACTTTCTCATCAGCCTGAGTTTAATGACTATAAATATCATCCTTGATCAGTTGAACTAATTTTAATTTTAGTGATCTTAATTTAATTGAAGCACTAAAACATTGGAGACAATAATTTATAATTTTACTAAAGTTGTAAACCCTTAAAGCTTAATTAAAGTAAAGATTTTGATTATCAAACAAAAAGAAGAAAAGATTATGACTTGTAGTACCCTAATTTCAAGCCATCATAGACTATAGAGGCCATAAAAATGACAAAAGGTAAAAGTCAACATTGATTGTTAGTGAAAACTTTCCATGCACTACTGAGATTAAACAATACTATAGTACAATGGAGCATAATATTGCAAGCACCTTATTGATTAAAAAAAAAACGACATGGATATGGTTCCACAGAAGATACAGGGAATTGGGGCTATACAGTAGCATCTGTTTGACAAAAGGGTTACTCGAAACAGGTAGTGAAATCCAGAGCTAACAACTAGCTAGATCTAATAACAGGATTAATGTGCCGAGTGCGACTAACATCCATGCGATCATCATTGAGAGTTTGCACGATAACATCCGGGGGCTGTTGAAAAACCACCATACCCAAAGACACCTCAGGTCTGATCCATAGCATCAGCTGTAGCGTTTCCCTCTCTAAAAACGTGATGAATCGGAACATGCCAACTGCGGGATATCAGCTCCCGAATGCTGCAGATGCGTTTCCTTTGAATGTTCTTCTTTGACATTGAATATATTACACAGGTGATTGGTACCGCAATCTCAGTTTCTCTACCGATCTTTCTCATAGAGTTTATGAACAAAAGTTTGAAGAAACTTTCATTTATATATTTCTTTTTTATTACAATGAACTTCCAGACCGTAGGAAATCATGTGAAAATCAATACATATAATATCAAGGCAAGGTTCAGTGTACTGGAAGAAGTGGATGCACTGCTCTTTCAAATTCTCTTACTCTGTGGCCGGCAAAGGTAGAGCCTGATAAAGATTTATCGAACGCCAGAAAAAGAAAACTTTGTTACTTGTTATGATTAATAGGTGTATAGAATAAGACATCTCGATGTCACTATGAAAGTACTGAAGTTTTAAAAGGAAGCAGGACCACTACTTAAATGTCTTGAAAGAAACTGAAACCTAATTCTCTCATGGCGTCGGAAGAGGGTGGCTGCTACAAAGTCCAACGCGAGGCTTACTGGTGTTTAGTTCCATTT
This sequence comes from Erythroxylum citrifolium, assembly GCA_026284465.1. NCBI lineage: Eukaryota > Viridiplantae > Streptophyta > Magnoliopsida > Malpighiales > Erythroxylaceae > Erythroxylum > Erythroxylum citrifolium. Next base: position 56,353,687 of record JANKOE010000204.1, read on the forward strand.
GTCTCTGATGTGAAAGGCAATTAAGCAGCATATTGTACGGGAACCAAAACAAAAGGCTCAATGTGATTGAAATTTTGAAAAGAAGAGGTGAAGATCCTCTTTTCCTTCCCAGATTTAGGAAGCCAACTCATATCAAGGAAATTTACGGCTGTGATCTTTTTTCGATTGTGTTAATGCATAAAACTTAAGTAGCTTAATGTGAATTGGATCTCTGATTATATCAACCAGTTCGATATGCTTGAGACATTTACAAGACCCTTTCACTTCTCCTCCATACAGAGATTATGGCAATCATCCGAACATGATACACTACAAGAAAAGAGAGAATTAGGAACGGAAAATTACCGACAGTACTAATACCGTTGTCAATTACAGACGAAAAATCATTTCTGTCGGTAAAATTGACAAGAAAATTTTCGTTTTAGCGACAGATATTAGAGAGAAGCAAGAATTAGTGACGAAAAATATATCGTTGTAAATTACCGACGAAAAATTCATTTCTGTTGGTAAAATTGATGGGAAAATTTATTAATTAGCGCCAGTACTAATATCCGTCGCTAAATATGGAGGAAAAAACTTTATAGACTCATTTAGATCATTTGCTTTTTCTAAACATCCCTTCTCCCTTTTACAATAGACATTTAGCAAAGTTGGCAAATTTCTACAAGATGATATGAAATGCGTATATCTTGTTATGGCTATGCTAATCACAAAACTTATTCCAGTTGTTTATTTGGAGCCAAAGAAGCAGTTGGAGAAGAAGTTGAGAGCTATATACAAAAATGTAAGGAAAGTGTTAAGATTCATAAGATTAGATATAATTCAGATTAGATAGAATTCTTATATATTCCATGTGTTTAAATTAAGATTAGTAAATATGTTGAGACATATATACAAAAATGTAAGGAAAGTGTTAAGATTCATAAGATTAGATAGAATTCTTATATAATCCGTGTGTTTAAATTAAGATTAGTCAATATCTAATTGCTACATAAATTGATGTTGAAGAAGAAATAAGTTTTGCAATGATAAGAGTTTGATATTAGTAATCAATATTTTAAAAAAGTTAAACCGGTAAGATAGGAAGTTTAAAGTTTAAAAGGTTAAACGGTATTGGACCCTTACAAAACCGGCTAAAGATTAAATAAAATTAAAGAATTTGAAATATAATTGAAAGAAATTGTCCTTAGCTATAGAAGAATTTAAAGTTTAATTAAAAAAGAGATTGTTAAATGAAAACTAATTTAGATTGTTAAATGAAAACTAATTTATTTATTTTAGTTTATAAAAACATATTAATTTGTTAAATTAACCGATTAATTAATCAATTAATCAATTTCTAACAATAAGAGCTATTAAAGTAAATAGAACAGAAAAGTTAGACGGTTTAAGATTTTTATGATTGAACTGACTAAACCAATTGAACTTTTTAATTATTGTTAGTAAGCACATGATTAACAGGAGATAAATAATAATATTTCTCTTTATAACTACTCTAATTTTAGTAGTTATATCGGTTTTAATTTTTGGTCATTTGGAAGTACAGTTGATTTTTCCAGTGCTCACTAAATTTGATAAGATTAACTAATTATTACTTTTTGATTTTTGCTGTGATTAGTAATTTGATAAGGTAAATTAATTATTACTTTGTTTAATTTGATAAATTTAATTAATAGTCATAAAAATTGTAATTTCTAATCACTTAATATATAGATAATTTTGGTCATTTGGAAGCACCTTTTTTATTAATTAAGGATAAGACTATATAAAACTGGACTTCTTCGGATCTCGCGACATCAATCACTAGATTATAGTAACGGACTCATAGTTTTGCACCAATTACTTGATTATAGTTTGATAAGATTAATTAATATTTATAAAAGAAAATTATAACACAGGATAAGAGAAATAAGCTAAGTTTGAGTCTTTGAGATAACAGACAGCAAACTTTAACTTGAAACTTTATCACTGGATATTCATTAAAATTGTTAAGAGCATAAAGACTTGGGATGATGTTGCCAAACTCATTAATGGCTGTCGTCGTCACGGCCGGTCGTACCTGTCGTTTACTTGATCATAGTGACAGAAATTCTTGTTCTTTCTTTCCCTAGAAAAAATTATTAAACAATGGTTGCCCTATAAGAATCATGGTGATTCAGGTAGGCCATTGCAGAAACTGCTAAAGATGTAATAGAATTTTCACCATGACAAATCAACTGATACAAGTGTTTTAAATTTAAATGTTTTTGGTACAGACAAGCAAAGAACTATCTAAATCAGGTGAGGAAGACAGGTGGGCAGGTGAGGAAGACAGGTGGGCGGCAAGTAGTTGGTTGATGAAAAACAGACGTGGTGAATCATAAAAGCAGATCAACCATCAGTCCTAGGCTCTCAATATAGGCCGTAGAAGCTGATTCTGTTTCAAAGCAAAGCTAGTTAGAAGTTGGTAAATGCCCTTTAAGCCATTCATTGAACTAATAATACACGAGTGCGTAGAAGAAATCATTGAAAATTACTGGAAACACAGGGAAGTAATGAAAACCTTACCTGTTATAGTACTCTCTGTATGATCTTCATCCATTTCAGATTATTCCCTGTTTTCTGGATCAATTTCTTCTAATTTCAGATATTCTAAAGCACCTACAGCACCTCACCATCTGACGTACTCATTAACATTAATTCTTTGAAGAGCCAGAACGATATGAGGGAAGAACGTCTGGCTAACTCCTTCTGCTCTGATAATTGGGAAAATAATACGCAACGCAGTCTGTACAAAGAGGAATTCGTGTAATCAGGATCAGGATAGTACTCAAACTTCATTTGCAGACATGATTCCTTTCAAATCTCAAGAGCCCAATTCAAACTTCCAGAAACTATGATATGCTAGAATACAAAGGCCAATAGCACTTGCTTTGAACAAATTTCTACAGGAATTATTAGTTAAGTCTGTAGATGGTTAGCTAAATTGTTCCACAAAGGACATCTCATATGATGATATGAAAGTACATCCACTAAGTGAAAAGACAATTTTCAATGTCATAACTACAAGAAACTAGAATTTCCCTCCCTTTATTTTACTCCCATTTCTAGTTTAAATGAAACAGAATAGTTGCATTCAAGCAAAGAGATCAAATTTTGTGTCAAATTCTTGGACTTATAAAAATGCACGACTGTTCACAATAGGAGAAACTGGATTGCTATGCATTTTCTGTTGTGCCTGAAGTTATATCCTGTACCTAACCAGCCAGATTCAGTGATTTACGTATATGTATAAGTTTCGAATGGCAGATCATGGTAATCGCTGTGGAGAAAATTGTGTTTAGAACTGATATAACAATCTTCAATGAAGGTCCATGCATAATGAGAGAAGGAATGGAAAGATTGCTAGAAGCTCATCTCTGCTTTCGTAAATATCGAATCGAAGAGGAATAAGAACTTCCTACCGAAATTATTCTACCTCCAGTACATATTCCTTGGAGGGAAGGAAGAGGAAGTAGCAGACGACCAGCAGCATATATTGCTACACCAAAGAAATGGAAGACCAAATTCAATGGACATGGGCTTAGTCCAGAGAGTAAACCCATAGGTCCAGATGAAAATTCACCCCTAAGACTTAGATAATCGAAGCATGCTTGACGCATTTCCTTCCTTGCTTGATCATGGTCAACAGTGAACACCATGTACAATGCACCTGCTAGGATATTTATTGTAGATGCCACAGGCTGCAAGACACAACATGAAGAGATAATGAGTTGAAGATGTTAATTTCATTAGCCAATTTCATGTTTTCCCCTTTAAACTTGTCTTATCTAAATCTTTTGGTAAGCAAATCATACCAAACTATGTTTTCAATGTTATAACAAGTCTATTGTAAATTAGCAGTGTATGATATCACACAATGTACAATCTGCCCTAGAAATGACCCTTTTAAGCTCACATGCGTTCTCAGACATTTGAAATTTGACTTACAATAGCATTGTGCAGAGTAGAAGGATTTAACACAGGAATAAGGTTTAGGTTACCTTGCGCAATGTATAGAAGGATTTAAGGCATTCAGTCACAGCAGCTGTATTATTAAGATCATGCAGTGGTTTCAAAAGATCCCGGAGGATAACAATGTCAGAAAGTGTCACAGTCATGCCACCACCAGTTAATGGATGACGCATGTTGAAAGCATCACCCAGAAGAAAAGCTCCAGGAGTGTAACGGGGATCAGCTGGCATTCCTCTATTAGGCATTGTCTTGATATTGCCTTTATCTATTGCAGATATGAAGGAGTCATGAAGCTCGGATGGAATCTGAAACATATACTTGTTACAACCTCAACCGATGATTCATCTAACATACGTCAACAGAGAGGACAAATGATACAGAAACCAGGTATTAATAGTTGTTGGGGATGTTATAGATCACTAATTGAAATGCAAGATCATGTTTTGGTATATAATAACTCATTGTTTTCCTAGGCTAACAGGACAGAACCATTTGATAGAGTGCGTACTAAATAGATACCTGCGGTGCCACCATGTTCTTCAAATACTTTGCCATTTCACCATTAGCTATAGGAGGAAGTTTTTGACCAGGAATATCAACCAAACAGCGAACCTGTGTGCTACTGATTGGGTAAATCAAGATCGGGGATGGATCAGCTAGAATAACATGCCCATGATTGGGGAATGGAAGTTGACAGTTGTCAAGTAATAAACCCACGAAACAAGAAGGGACGTCTACCTACCAAAGTAGAATAATGTCGGGGTGATCTCTATGTAACTAATATTAGAACTAACCATGACTGCATTAATGTTTGTCAAGGATTGGTGTAATGTTACCTTTGAATTGCAAAGATTTTGGCGCATTTTGGAGAAACATCCATCACAGACAATTGTAAGAGGAGCATAAGCTCTAATTTCTTTGCCATCGATAATCTTATACTGAACCCCCTTAACAGTTCCATTCTCTTCAAGCAGGCATGTTACTGTGCCTTGCTCTAACATTACACTAAACATGAAATTGAAAGTGAAAACATGGGAAGAGCCTAATAACCACTTAGTAAAAGTAAAACCTGGAAATGGAGTAAATGGAAAATGTGGAATAGACATTAGGAACAACAAGATTTTGATGAACTACAAGACACAACTAAAGTGAGCAAAGAGCAAACTACAATCTTCATACTGTACAAGAACTAGTCCCAGATTGACAACGATAACGGAAGTAAAAGGTATTCATCACTACCATGTAATTTTCATTTTTGGAGGAGTAAGGGATCAAGAGACGATACTTGGGAAGCCTTGCAACTTTTCCTCTCATCCTCTGAATGAAACGCCCATTATGAAAGCTTCTCCCAGCAACATCTGAATGGAATTTCTCAAGAGGATAAGACAATCTTGTACTTTTCCCATCCTTGAACAAAGCATATCCAAGCACTTGCTGAGCATCAATTTCCTCCAGGCAATCTGCTCGGCAATTGAACAAGTGTCACGCTTCTACAAAAGATGCAAACTTACGAAGAAACTTTTTGTCCCAGATCACACTATAACTCAACAGAGAATGAGAACTCAAACACGCCAGATTTCAACAATCACCCTCAAGTCCAAAGAACAAAAGCAAATGTGTTTATTAGCCTGAAAGGCATTACCCCCAAGTCCCAGTTCAATAAGTTTTAAATACCCCCCAGGTTGGAGAAGTTCACCAACAATTCTATCAGGCTCTCTCATGTCCCTTTCTATCACATGAACTTGTCTTCCATCCTGCAAATTTGCAATCAATTGACCATCTTAGTATCAGAAAGCAATATGTTTTTTGGGAAATTATAACAAAACTTTTTATCTTCTTTAAGCTTATGGATGAAAGGGTTGGGTCTGCAGATAGGTTTCTTGATCAACGTTGAAATCTGAGACGCTGTGATACTTCCCAGAGCTGGACATGGTGATCAATAGAACAAACGAAATACCTTGCCAAGTGCATAAGCAAGGGCTGCACCGGCAACACCAGCTCCGACGACGATGACGTCGGAGCCGGATGCATTCTCCGGAGAGCAGCATTCAGTTTTCCCTTCCGCCGCAGCGGCAACGTCGTTACAGCAAGTTTCGATCCTCTTCTTCCTCTTATTGTCACAGTTAGTTCCATATAAAGTGTAGAGAATAAGAAATCCGAAAAGAGAAGACAATATCGTCCCAAGAACGAATTTTTCATCAGTCAAAACCACCATCTTTTTCGTTGATGACAACCTGGTCCTGCGCCTCCTCCTCCACAGGCATGGTGGTGGAGGTGAGGAGTTGAAGTAAAGAGAGATCGGCCGAAATGGGATTGCAGTGTTTTTGTAGGCAAGAGAAGCTAAATGGTGAAACGGAGGCGCCAAATTGGTTAACAACACACCGAGGCTTTCCATTCCTATAGCTTTCAAAGTTCGCAAGGCTAGTTAGTTCGGCTTTACTTAGGCCTTTTCTAGTTCGTCTTGAAAAAAGCCTATGCTACTCAACTCATTCTATCGGGCATTGCACCTCAGTTTGTGCTGAACTTTTGGATTTTTTGGGGCCTCACTCTACCCTAAAATGAGGGTTATCGGAACATCGAATTCGAAATGGATTTATTGACTGTTCTTCATAGTTTATCTGTCTTAGCTACAACAAATCGGCCTCACTTTAGTTTAATTCTAGGGATCCAACAACTTCTCAACTGCGATTGGACTGTGAAAGTTAGACATATATACTGAGAGGCTAATCAAGCCGCGGATTGGCTAACTAACCATGCCAGGTCCTTAGATCTTGGTATTCATTGGCATCAATGCCTGCATGTGGGTTGCTTTAATATCCTAGTGGAGGATATAGCTGGAGTTTCCTTTCCCCGATAAATTAATGGCTTGTGCTGAAATTTAGGGGGTGCTTGGTTGGGGGTAATGGAAAAAAATGTATGGGAATGGAATGAAAACTTGTGTCTAGCATCAAACTATCATTAAAGGGGTAACATTTTCATTACCCATTTCTTGGCAATCCTCCATTCCCCTAGTAATTGAGAGGAATGGGAATTATTGATTACATTATATTTAATTAATTACATATTTTAATTAATTAAGGGCTTTATGTAACCATTATATTTAATTAAAATATTATTATTAATTAAAATATAACTATTCATTAATTAAAATATTATTATTCATTAATTAAAATATTTTTATTCATTAATTAATTACAATATAATTAATTAAAATAGTATTATTATTTAATTAATTACATTATATTTAATTAAAA
>JANKOE010000204.1:56367415-56381110 GCA_026284465.1 Erythroxylum citrifolium
ACGATATGTAATATATGTGTGTGTTTGAGATTCTAAATAAGATAAATGTCAGTGTGATTTTTGGTTTTGTTTGTTCTATCTTGGATGGCATCCATGTATCCTCCCAGGGGGTATTTGGGTGTTACAAAGATATAACTCAATGGAAAAACTAAACTCTAGACAAACCTAAACTCATCACATCAACCTTAAACAAATCTCGGGGAATAAGTTTAGTTAAGGGATCAGATACCATCTTATTAGTAGGTATATAATGTATGGCAACCTCTTTATTTTTTATGACGTCCCTTACAAAATGATAACACCTTTTGATATGCTTAGACTTTCGATGAAACTTCGGATCTTTAGCACGTTGTATGGCTGCAGTGTTGTCACATAACAATTCAACAGGATCATTAACTCTGAGAGTAAGATTGAGATCCTGAAAAAAACTTCTCAACCATATTGCCTCCTGAGCGGCAAGACAACAAGCAACGTACTCTGCTTCCATTGTTGATAATGGTATACAGTCTTGTTTCTTGTTGCAGCAAGATATGGCTCTCCCTCCCAAGGTGAAGATATATCCTGATTTTAACCTAGACTCATCCGGATCACCACCTCAATTGGTATCCGAATATCCCCTTAACCTTAAATTCACACCAATGGGTAGAGGTAGGGACTTTAAAGAGTGCAAAGTAGGCTTACTATAAATATTTGTAAGAGTAAGAAAAAGAGCATATTGAGCATAAAAAAAAGAATGTAATCATTATTTGAGGTAGTAGCTTAGCTTCCATAAAAAGGAAGTTAAAGAAAAGCAGACAAAGATAGCCTTAAGGTAATGGTTATAAGTCCTATCTGTGTACATAAGTCACTTCATTCTTATATCTTTTTCTAATGTGAAATTACTCTACTTGTGAATTTTCAATATTGTAGCTTTGAGCTTTAGTTATTGTTAATATGTTAGCAAATGTGTTAACTCATCATTTGTTTATATCCAATTCAACATTTCACTTTTTAAGGATAGTTTAATTGATGCTCTACAGACTTGCTAAGTACCTTTGTTTGAGACCACATTAACTTATCATTCATGCTTTTTGTTGTCTTGAATATGTCATTTAAAATATGCAATATATTTCCTTCGACTAACAGATACTTAAAATAATAGATGTGAATTCTCTATTAAAAAAATCTTAGCTTCCAAGTATAAAGACATAAAAATTATTCTAGTGAAAACTACATTTATGAATATTTAATAAGATTAAAAATATATTTTTATTTATTAATATTTTATCATAATTTTTTTAAAATAGATAAAATTAAAGTAGAAGTACTTACATATTGTTTGGTTGGGGGGAATGACCAGTCCTCTCCTTGTTTATTCCTAGTAATAACCTATTACTTTGTTTGGTTAAAAAATATACATAATAGATAATCCTAAGGTTTAGTTATTCCTAAATTTGCAGAATACCTAAAGCAACCCCTCCTCTATCTTTATCTATTCCGAGCATGTCAGGAATAGATGTCATGAATTGAGGACAAAAATATCCTCTCTACCACTTAAAAGAGGCTCGTCCATCTCCCAACCTTCAAACGATTATCTTCTCCAGCCCAACCTTTCAATTGTCTCCACTTCTATTCAACTTGTTTGCGGTTTGAGATCTGTTGTTTCCTTGTTTGGTGCATGAGGCAGATCAATTTCTTTTAACTTTGTGGTCTCTTCTGGTTTCACCATTTTTGTACTGTGTGTGTTCTTGAATCTCACCGACAGTTTAATGCTTCTATTTTTTGGGTTTTGCTCTTCACTCTGAACCTAAAATTTCTTTTCTTTTTTGTGGTTTAAGATTTGTTGTTTCCTTTCTCTTTTAGTATGTACAGTTTTGGACCACGAAACTGATCTCTGGGCCTGAGTTGGATACTCAAAAAACATTAATAAAACCATCTTCACACTATAATAAACATGCGACACTTTGTCACTGCCTAAGAATGTGAAGATCCTCGCCATTGCAGAACTCCATCAACAAGCAAGAGAACTTCTCTGTCTCAAAATGTGAATAAAGTGTTGGTAAAAATGGATGATCCAACAAAATCAGGATCTCTCTTTTAGTTTGGGTTCTCAACAACTTCCTTTCTTCTTGCCAACATTCCTTTATCCATAACCTTCATAGCAAACAAAACACCCTTCCCTCTTAACTCTGCTAAGAATACATTGCCTATGTCCCCACATCCAAGTTTCTTCAATAGCCTAAAATGACCCAAACCCGACTCAAAGTTTCCATCTTTAGTCTTAACACACTGTACTGCTTCCTATATAATATCATTTTCTTTGTGGGGGGATTTGATGAGCAAAAGCTTTTGAAGTTGGATTCATTTGGGTCACAACTCAAACTACTCTTCTCACTCTCTTTAGCTTCACAACAGTGGAATATGGTGGTGGTGGGGTGTGACTGAGGCGGTCAAAGGGGAGGGTTAAAATAACAATGGAATAAAGAGTAAGGATAACTACTCTTGGTTTTTCAACGAACTTCTCAGGATGAGGGAAGATGTCTAGCAGCATGCTACATGTTAAATTGGGGCAGGAGATAGAATATCTCTCTGGTATGATAACTGGACCAGTCAAGGGGATTTAATTAATAATCAGTTGGATAGATCAATGCTGGGAATTTTTCCAAAGAAGGCTAAGCTTCAGGAGATAATTAGGAATGATCGTTGGTTGCTTTCCTCAGAAGAACTAAGGCTATTACCTATTCCCCAATACAAAAACTATAAGGAAGATGATATATTCTTATGGGATGGATTTCTTGCTTCAGAAATCACTAACAGGCAAGCTAAAAGGCTGATGGAAGGAGCAATAACTAGAATAGGGTGGTGTTCCCTAACTTGGAACAAGGCTTTCAAACTAAATGCCAAGTTTCTTCTCTAGCTAGCTATGTTGAATAGACTAAGTACTATAGATAGACTGAAATTCCTATCCTCTCCTAAGCAATATATTATGTGGAATCTAGAGGAGGAGACTGGAGATCACCTGTTCTTTGAGTGTGGGTTTGCTAAAGAAGTGTGGAATAGAATCTCTAATCTTTTGGGCCTTGGAACTAGGCAATGCAGTCTTACATATATCTTATTAGAGATATCCCAACTGTATATCTCTAAATACGATAAAGAAATACTAATGGTAGCAGTTGTAACTTGCCTCTAGAATATTTGGAAAGAGAAAAATAATAAAAGATTTAAAGGGTTCTCTAATAGTCTAAGCACTCTTATAGAACTCTCTACGGGGAATATTAGGGAACAATTAATTATTAATTAGTTGGGCCAACATAGTAGCAGAGGACTGACTCTCTCTTGGAGAATATAGTCCTCAGGGGGTGTCTCTATTTGGATATCAGTATAGTAAATAGAACTTCTTAAGCATAAATATTCCCAAAGCAACTCAAGCAATTCACCTAAGACACAACCATTCAAGCAGTTCTCGAAACAACCAAATCATGACAGTAAGGGAAAGAAGACTAGAAGGAATCACTCACCTTCGAAAGCTTCTAGAAGCGCCTCTCGAGATCCATGGCTTACCATACTGGACAATGAAAGAAGACTCCTCAACGAGACCTGTTTGTTTGAAGAACGAAGAAACAAAACAAGTAGTACCAAAAACCCTATCAGAGACGTAAATCTTTCGAGCTAGAGAAGGAGGGAAAGAAGAACAGAAGGAAACATTCGCCTTTCAAAGATCCCGAAAGTACCTCTCCTGAAACTTTTGCTTACCATTTGGGTAAAGGAATGATGACTCCTGTTTCAACATAAAGCTTGTTACACATGAAGAATGAGGAAACAAACCAAAAAGCTTTAAATATCCTACCTGAGTTGTAAATCCCTTTAACCTGGAGATGGATCAAAGAAGAAGAGCATCGCCATTGTCGCATTGTAGATTCTAGAGAGCCAACCTTAATTGAGTAGTCTTTCGAAGAGTCAAGAAAAGGTAGTAGTCTTTTACCCTAATTAGCGATACGTTTGTCCCTGTGTGGTCGTTTTGTTTATTGTAATTGTAATGTTGAACGTTGTCGTGTGATGAAAGAGGGAGAGCTTTTCTGCTCCTCAACTATAAACTATTCTTTACTGAAATTTCAAATTCTAAAAAAAATAAAAAATAACAAGGAAAATAACAACAACAACAACAACAACAACAACAATAATGTAGTTGGTGAGGACTATAATCGATATTTGGTCATTTTTTTTAAAAGAAGATATTTTGATCTTTTTTTTATAGTGCGCTTGTTTGGTGGGTATGAGATGAGAGGAATGAGTATGAAATGAAAAATAAAACTTGGTAAGAGGTTATGATTAAATGGCTTCTACTTTTATTCCTTACTTTTAGGCATTGCTCCATTCCTCTCCATTATGAGAGGAATGAGAATCATTCATAACTTTGCTACCATTGTTTATTCCTACCCTATGACCAAAAACAATGTGTGATTTTTTTGGTTTAGTAAGGTTTGGTATTCTTTAACTAATAATAATATTATTAATTAATTATAATATAATTAATTAAAATATAATTCATTCATTAATTAAAACATTGTAATTGATTAATTAAAATATAATTAATTTATTAATTACATTATAATTAATTATAATTTATTTATTTATTTAATTAATTACAATATAATTAATTAAAATATAATCTATTCATTATTTAAAATATTGTAATTAATTAATTACATTGTTTTAATTAATTAAAATATAATTCATTAATTAATTAAAATATTGTAATTAATTAAAATATAATTCATTCATTAATTAAAATATAATTTATTTTGTAATTAATTAATTAAAATATAATTCATTCATTAATTAAAATACAATTCATTTTGTAATTAATTAATTACAATATTTTTTATAAACCAACCACTATCAATGACAATGGTAATCATTCCTTCATTTTAACCAACCATCATAATTATAATGATTATATCCATTCTCATTTCTCACTATATTCATTCTCATTACCATTCTCGTTACAAAGCGTCCCTTTACTCTTGTTTAGATTGTATAGACGTACAAACTTGACGGCGTGTACGACACAAACAAGGGTATGTACAGCCAGACAAAAGCAGCACAGACATCGTGTGACATTAAGCAGCTCAACGTAACTAGCCCACAACATTGTTGTAAAGAACCAATCGTTTAGCTAGCCTATAACTTCAGTACATTCACTATAAATTATTAGTTCCTAATGCAAGTGATTGCTACAAAACTCTTTCTTTTTCGTCCCATCTCTTCACTCCACCTTTCTCGGCACTCTTTGAATCCTGCCAACATACAAGTCCGGGCAAGTTGGAAATTTTTCAGTCAACTAACCTTGTAACTTTTTATTAGCTGAAAATCTGTAGATGGGAGTTTCAAGGAATGCCAACTGATAGCAGAGAAAGTCATTAGGGGGTCTCTGTTTTTTTCTGAATTTTCTCTTGAATCCCTGTCGACAAGCAGAGTTATTACTTCCCACTGAGCTCGTGCAATCTTCACCATCTTGGTTGCTTCCTTAATTTTGGATCAATCAGGTAATTAGGCACATCACGAAGATAGAGGGGGAAGTTGCTCAGAAATTTGTCGTGCTTCAATAGATCTGATCCATATACAATTAAATGCGCAGTGTTCAGCTTACGGAGGAGAATTTAGTAGAAAAGCCGCATCTGACAAATAAATGGCAATAACTACGTCTCATGGATTCAATTGGAAATGAGCTTTCAACCTAAATTATGAAATGCGATCATTAGAAAAAAAACAGATACCATATGAAAGCAGTGATGAAACGTTTTAAGATTTTGAAAAACACAAGTAACAACTACGTTCAAAATAACATCCATATGCATATCTAATAGAGGTTAAAAGAACTGCATAAAAGCAACGGGCATGCACACTTTTCAGAGTTGAGTACCTCATTCCTCAAGTTCCAAGCTCATGCTTCCCTGACAGCAACTTTTGTAACACTCTTTGCAGTGTCCTGTAAAAACAACAAACTAGCACTACTCTGGAATCAACTCTTTGCTTCTTTAACAGAAGCAATTCTATCATACAAGAATTGTCCTTTCACATTTTGGGAGAGCAGACACAGCACCGTAAACATATTTTCTCAGGTAACTCTCAAACTCTCTCTAAGCAGATGATTGAATGTAATGTTTCAAGGAGAAAGTATCTCAGAATTCTTTATATTGTTCATTGTGAGAATAGTTCGATAACAAATTGGCTTTACCTTATCTCTCTATTGTTCATCTTTTGGTTGAATTATGCAAACACTTGTATGATGAGAGTGAGCGAAACACTTAAACATAAGTGAATATGAAGCACTTGAAAACTAACAGCTTTGTTGGTCAATGATCACAATGGAAGGCCGAATTAGGCTTTGACCGTGTAAAGACTTTGATAATTTGTCCAATTCCGCTACACTCTTAACAAGTCTCCATGACAATTGGTATCAAAGCTCGAGGCAGGGTTCTTTATTCATCAAGAGGCAATCATGGTCCTCTAGCCCTAAATGGTGATAAGAGTATGACTCTTTTGTTGGAACGATTTAAAGTTTCGGTGCAAGAACTTCAACAAACTAAAAGAGTGCTCAAGGAACAGATGAAACATGTAAAAACACAACAAGATGTTCAACTTCACAAGTAGTTTGCAGGGTTAAGCACAAGTAAAGCTTTGGAGGCAAAATGTAAAAGACCTACTTAGTGCTACAGCGGTTGCAAATGACTTGGTGGATCTCCAATTGCCACTACTAATTAGGACCACCGAAAAAGACAAAAAGAACGGTGATACTCAGTATGACTTGAAGAAAAGCAAAGAAATGTAGAAGAACCTCCTTAGTGTAAGAGGATTCTTCTAGATACAAGAAATTGTTTGTTTCATTTGCAAGGGGCCGCAATTTGCTCGTGCATGCTAAAAAAAGGGTAGGTGATGAGCAAATTAATTATAGTCATGAAGGATCAAGGAAAAGGAGGCAAAAACTCGACAAAATAATCCTACCTCAATATGTCTTTTTTTTAGTGCAATGAGTATTGAGAAAGAGCATCCAAGTAAAAGCAAATGCAATGAGTATTGAGAAAGAGCATCCAAGTAAAAGCAAACTCAACAAAGAAGAAAATTGGAATATGGACGATTTGCCAATGGAAAGCATGACTTGCTCCTATCTTCAAAATTTTGCTAAGGAGTCTTTGAGGAAACCAACCATGGAGTAGTGTCCACAGATTATTTCAATGAGTGCATTGAATTCTTCTGGTGGAGATGGTTTATTAAACCGTCAAGTCCAAATGGCAAAATCATGCAAGTGTTTGCAAGCTTTAGTCAATGCTCGACATGTAGATTGGCATGAAAATTACATGTTGACGAGGGAATAAGGCAAATCTTGGGAGTAGTCGAGGCAAATAAACAATGTCGATGAAAACTCGAGGCTAGGAGAAAATTGACATTCACATTGGCAAAAATCTTTAACAATGAGCATGATTCGAATGTTAGACCAAATATGATTTACACAGCTAATTCATGCTAAATCCAAGGCTTTGAAGGCATATGACTTCCCCAAGTAAGTCCAAAAATATGAAAATCTATGAGGTTTATTATATAGTTAATTTGGAATGTTATTTAACTTATTCCTAGAACAGTGCAACTATACTATGAGTCTACTTTAATGGACCATGCACTAAGATGTGCAGGATGGCTAACCAAAAGTTTATTAAGGCACTTGTTAATTTAAGAAGCGAAGAAGTGATAACAAATGACAAGAACATGAATTAGTAGGATAAAAAAAGTGAAGCATTACTTTAAAAAGAGGATCACTTATTCAAGTAGTTGAAAAGTGATTCAATGATCTGGCAATAAAGTGGAACATTTCCCAAACCATACTCTCCATTATCATAGTAAACTCAATAGTCTAAGTGATATAATCCCTACTAACTAATCGAAATTAGTTGAAGAAGTGACAATTCCTCACTAACTTAGTGGGTTAGCAAGAAAGATGAATGATTTAGCTTACTTAATCCCCAAGTTCTTGTAAGTTTATATAAAGGCATCATATTTTGCTCATTGTAGTACGTAGTACATTCAATCATCTTCTTAGAATGAGTTTGAGTTTTATAAAAAAGTCTTATTATAATAAACTTCGAATAGAAAGGTCTTAAATATTCTTTGTCAAGAGCTTCAAGGATGAAGTATCTTAAGGCCCTTTGTATTTTTTATTACCAAAATAGTTTAATAAAAGATTGATGTTGTGCTAAAAACTAAGAGTTCAGTTATTTTGTTGACAATCATGAAAGAAGGCTGAGTTAACCCTTAAAGAACTTAATTTAATTGTCGCACAAGGAATTAAGCTATTTTGTTCAATTTTGAAATTCCTTGAAAAAGTCCTTGTGACATCTTATGATTGAATGTAATGCTTTAATTGCAACCACCAATTTGGACTAGCAAAGAGTATGAATAACAATGGGTCGAGCTCATACCTTTTATTCCTTCAACAAACGACCTAAAACCCAATCGAGATTGAACAGACTCGAAAAGTTTGATCAAGTTTTATCTCACCCATTCAAAAAAGTGATGACGTTTTTTTGTCAACTTCATTTGTTTCACCCATTCAATAAAATGATACCGCTCTTGTTCATAGTTTCACGCCCTTCAGGACCAGGTCGAACCAGAGATACTTCTTAAAAATTTTTACAATAAACACCCAAGACCTTTCTACTAGAAAGTCTGCAATGAGACTTACTCACAAAGCTCTCATACTCTCTCTAAACAGATGATTGTATATATTACCTTCTTCAAATGAACGACATAGAATGTCTTAATATAGACTTACAAGAATTTAGGGACCAAGTAAACTAAATCACCCACTTTCACTATTAACCCACTAAGTTAGTGAGGAGTTACCACTTCTTCCACTAACTCCACCTAGTCAGAAAAGAGTTACACCACTTAGGTCAATAACTCCACTAAGATAATGGAGAACATGGTTTCGAAACATGTACCACTTTGTTGCCACAACACCAAACAACTTTCTCACTACTTGAAGAAGTGCTCCACTTTGTAAGGTAGTGCTCCACTTTCTTTAACTCACCACTACATGTTCTTGTCATATGTCACCACATCATCGCATCTTGAACCTACAAGTGTCTTAATGAGCCTTTGGTTAGCCATAGCCATACTGGTGCATGATATATCCAAGCCCACTTATAGTGCAATCACATTGCTCTATGACTAAGTTAAGCAATAGTTTGTGCCACTGTATCAAGTCTTAAAGATTTTAATACCTTTAGACTCTCTCATTGAATTCAAGTGTCTTCACACACTCCCCGACTTCACACAACTTAGTGGCGCCCATCCACATCAATGTATACCAACTCTCGCCTATCTTAAGTTTTCTCGAGATTACACATTTGTCTCGCCTATTAGAATTTGCCTTATTCCCTTGTAAAAATGTCATCTTCATGTAATCTACCATATCAAGCATTAGCTAAGCCTCGCCAACACTTGTACAATTCTATCATTTGAACTTAAGGGTATAACATATAGCTTCCAGGGGACTAGAAAATGACACATACTTCCTAGTCTAGTTCTTACGTGAGTAAGAAATGGAACATATCCAGTATCAAGAAATCAAGGAGCAATCAGGAAGTACAACAGATGCAACTGCAACCCTAATTAATATAAAGAAATGGTTGTACTTATAAGATGCAAACACAAACTAAAATTATGTCTCCATTTTGTGCAACCAACTTACAAGAGAGACAAAAGCATCCATTCTAGCTCTTCCAAAATATATCCTGCAGGACTTCAAAGCATGTTATAATTTATCACCTGCATGGTAGGGAGAAAAAAAGAAAGAAATAGCACTAAAGTGTGTAACATGCTGGCTGAACAAATCACAAAACTGTCATATACATCATCCTTGCCAATGCGTTACAACTGATCATCTTTGTCAATATGAGGTACATCAGATATCTTTAATATGGAAGCGAAGAAAAAAGGTTGAACAAGATATTAAACATGACCTTAAGTAAAATTTGACCACTGGTAGACAGGCAGCAAAAGAAAGCAATTTATCAAACGGAGTAGCAAAGTTTTAGTATAATAAATCAAAAGCTAATAAAATCTCAAATAATGGTAGAAAAATAATTCATTTGTTTATAATTAAACATTAAAGAAAATGAGATTGCACCTAGATCATAGAATTTTCAATAAGCACACAAACTTCAATGTACAATCTATGCATGAAACTGTCAATCTGAGAAGGAATATGTAACAGTGCGAGAAAACTGAACATTTGACTTATCATCTTCTTAGCTATACCATATCCTAGAAAAAACCCAAGTCTAGTTTAATTTATAAATTAACAGTTTGTAGACTTGCAGCAAGAAGACCCGATCCATAAGTTGAATATCAAACCCAAAGTATTAGCTTACCGTGTGTACATTTTTGAAGTCAATTCCTCTAACAACTCCAAATTCAATATCCAAATTTTACAGGATGTTTTCTGTACTTTCTTGATTTACCCAGACTCCCACCATTAACTTGTTCCTTCTCTTGGGATTCACTGTCATCAATTGCCATCAAGTAGTCAAAGAGCTCAGCATTGAATTCCTGAAGAAAAAAGACACCATGCAAGTCAAGACGAAGCAACAATATGTTTTAACATCTGTTTGGATTATCTTTAATCATAGCAGGCTCAAAATTTTTTAAACTTAGAACAAAACATAACTCAAGAATATGGAGACGAGAATTCTAGGGCAACTCTGCTTTTGAAACAGCAGACTTGATACCAAACTATTAAAAGACATAGCAATAAGTAGAAGCAAACGAATCAAAAGCATGAGAGTAACAAAGTTCAGTACTTCACATTCAAGGAGGCTTAAAGAAAAAATAAAAATTAACTATATGACAATGTTGACAATGCTAGAACTTCTAAGAAAGGGTTCCCATTGACCATATCTCTCACGCAAGAAATATTGAGGCTCATCCATATATGGGTTTGGAGTAACAGATAAGTAATCAACTTCAAGCTATCCTAACATCAAATCTAATTTCAACCAAAATGTAGCTTATGTAGAAGAAGTTCGCATTTGTATAGAAATCTAATTCGTGTACCTACAAAACATCCAAAATATCAAGCCATACACTGGGCCACTTGCTTATACAATGCCCATAATTTTACAGAAAATAACACAAGTAGCAGGAGGCAGGCATATTATGAGCAAACAGCAGAAAAGGGGTAATTTAATAATCCGCAGATTCGCTGACAAGACAGTAAGATACTGAAATAATTAAATCGTTAATCAATTCGCATACTATCCACAAATTTTTCTTCGCGCAAGTAAACAAAAAAAAATCACAACTGCAAAATAACGAAGACACGACGTTTGATAACGCAGTTCGGCACACTTTGCCTACGTCTGCAGGGCCCTCACTCAAATTAATTACTTCCACTGTAGTTCACAAAAATTACAAAAGATTAATCTACCCCGTACGACTCAATCTATGTAACTGACCCACAACCTAACTACCCGTGAAAAATGTTCACGCCCAATAACACGACCGACTCGTGTTAACCTCGTCAGAGGATTTTCCTAACTATTTCTACTCAAAAGCAAAGACAAATAGAACCAAAACGCAACAATTTCAGATCTGAAATTCTTCACCAAAATAGTCAAGTAGCTGCACCAACAATATATGTACTCATCAGTGACAAAGCTTTCTTTGTGCTGCAATCATCAATCAACTTCAAGGACTCAGATAAATCAACAACACTTCACGCTTCGTGGACTGCTTATTAGAAATAAACCATAAAAAAGAACTGCACCAAAGACGCCAACAACATCAGCTCAATAATGGATCAAAACGAAACAAAGAACAACAGCCCCTCTAGCAATTTTCTCATCATCAGTTTCTCCCAAAAAAAATTAGAAGTGCGCAACCACCAACTGTCAACACCAATATCACGTGAGCTACAAAGATACCAATCAAGTACGCACACTGCTAGGTTTTGATAGAATCCTAGTCAAACTTGGACTCTCCAAAATTTAGTCCCACAAATACTCTACTTATATGGTATATATCTCTAAGTCCAACTCCATGTCATATCCAATACCGAAATTGCAGATACAAAAACCCAATTCCGAACAAAATCTCCAACACGCAATTATTAATTTAAAGCAAATCTTCAAGATATATGGTATGTCCCATATCCAATAAAAATGTTAAAAATAAAAATAAAAATAGGATATATGTAAAATAAATCATAACAATCTCCTCATTTTTTGGCATTTTTGTCTCAACATCAAAACCAGCACACAAATAAGCAGTAATTGGACATTGAAAGAATTACACACTGTTGATACTCCCCTTCAGTTCAACATTCAACTACATGTGCCACCATAAGTAGATTTCAAACCAAAAACCAACCAAAATACAAATCCGAACAGCAACAAGCAAACCAAACAGAAGCACAAATCCGAACAGCACCAAGAAATGAAAACAACAGAAATTGTCTCCCCCTTTGAGACAAGATATGACAAAAAAATTAAGAAGCACCCGGAGACTGAAGGACGCGGTGCTTCAATTTTCGAACAGCCTCGGTTATAGCTTGTAATACACCTTCAATGCACTCCAGCTCAGAAAATAAAGCAACCTTTGAATGAATGGTGGAGGGACCCGAAGCATCCAAAAGACCCAAAGCAACATATGGTAAGTCCACCACCCGTGGTTGTCGAAAGATTCGCGGGAAAATATTCATCAGAGAAACAGGTTCCAAGATGCTCGATTCAAGCTTGGGTACTCCATTGGAATACAAATATTGTGAGATTAAACAAGGAAAATATAATAGAGAGTGAGGCTTACTCTCAATAGACAACATTGAATCCACAATGTGTCGGCCAAGATTGAATCGGACTCCCGTGCCAATAGCGTAAAGAAGCTTGGCTTGGGCCTGATATATGGTCACCACATGAGTACTAGGCATCCAGTTGGTGACCATCAGCTTGAACAGAACAAAATATTTCTGTGTAAGCATGGAAGAGCGAAAAACAGAAGTCGATGGCCAAGCAGTGAGCTTCCCACCAGTTAAGATCATGGCAAGTTGATCAGTGGTAATTTCCCAATCATCATCATAAAGAGAATCACCAATCACATTATCGAATCTCAAAAACATATTCAGCCGGCGAGCATCAAAACCAATGACTCTCCCCCTCACATACACAACACCAAAAGTAGCTGCATTAACATTCAGAATATCACTAGACATATTAGAATAGAACTCCTTTACCAGGTCGGAGTCATAATGTTGAGGAAGCAGGGAGGCATGAAGCAATGACCGTTTAGTAAGAAGTGTGTGTAGACCCTAATTGCGAAATTCATCCAGGTTAATGGGTCGATCCATGACAACCCCGGTATCTGACAATGTACGCCATTTTTTCTCAGCAGTTGAAGTGAAAAACTTGAAGGAAATGGCTCTATCCACTGGCAATCTAGCACCAAGATGACATCTAGGTGGTCGTCCCGATTTGGTACATTTCATCTTGTATCGCTTTCTAGGAGCAAAGTCTGTGATATCTTCGAAACTACAAATGCTAGTTGTGTGGTTCGAAGAGTTGAAGATGGGTGAGCATAAGACAATTGGAGAATTTCATGAAAAATTGAGAGATATTGCGAATCAAGCTCATCAATTGGGAAAGAAGTACTCCAATGTGAAACTGG